>JAYMSP010001270.1:0-34075 GCA_036897095.1 Plantago elongata
ATTTATATTTATTTTAATGAATTAATAATTTATTTAATTAAAATATTTTTCGGAGATAAATTTATATGAGACTCAGTAAAAACTATATATGTACTATGCGGTCAAAATACTAAAATTAAATAGTGAAGATAAAATATAAATTTACACAATTAAATACTTACTTAAAATTATATCTTATTTTAATGAATAAATGACATTTATGGATTCGTTTCTTCGTAATAAATCAAAACATATCTTCAAATTTATGAATTTTTTATTTTAATATGTAAATAATTTATTTAGTTAATATTATTATATATAAGATTGGTGTCTATGGATTCGTCTTGCCAAGATGAATCCAAATATATGCTCAAAATATTTTTCAAAGATTTACATATAAAGTTATGTACGATTTAATAAAAATTATAACTTACCAAAATTAAATAGTTACTTCTAAACTTTTTTTTTTTTTTGAGATAGTGAATAGAACGGGGGAGAGATTTTCCACTCTAAGAAGAGGAATTGAGTTCGAGACTGAGGAAGTATTTCTTATATAAAATTTTACTACTAAATAAATTTTTACTGTGTATATTGAAAAAGTTATAAAAGTTAGTAACTAATTAAAAATAATAGATAACAAGGGGGAAAGGGATAACAAATTATGGATGTTTTGGTTTATGAAGTAATCATCACATCGACTATACAAGAAGCAGATGGGGTTTATTGACGAAATTATCACATCAGTTAGACAAGAAGAAAATAGGATCATTCAGAAGACGATATCACAAAAGTAGAACTTTCATGTCAATTAGCCTACTTGACAAGTTAGAGATCTTTTAGTTGCAACAAGAAAGTTCACATATAGATAATCTACTAATTACTCCGAAGTTAAAAAGATGTGCTTATCACCCAAAAGTTTAAGTTATTATCATAGACAACTTTAGATTAGTATTTTGCATCATAAACATCAGGCCATGAAAAACACATAAACGTAATTTTTGTTGAATACTATGTCATTTATATCGGGTTATAATTACTTAAGTCGGGACATGAAAAAGTCATAGAATGTTACAATATAGAGTTTGTTCTTATTTATAATTGTTTTTAAATTACTATTAGGAGTTTACTTCTTTATGGAATTTTTATTATACATCCCATATTAACCTCCCATATTTTATTTTGATCGGTTCCAATCTTAACTATCATACTTTAAAAGGAAAATTCGTATTCTACTTTACTTTATTCGCTCTCTCCTAGTTTATTCATTAAAATCTTATTCTAAATTATTTTAATTATTTATATAAATCCGATTTAAAACCCCGCGCTCTGCCCGTGGGAAGTTGATCTTGGGAAGGAGGGAGTAAACTTTTAAATTATTTTTTACCGGAATAGTTTAAGATTAATTTCCAGTCAGAGTTTGGCATGCAAACTCGTATGTTACCTTTTAAGTGGGAAGGGGGAAGTACATGTCAGTCAGCAAATTTTGAAATTTCCCCAAGAATAATAAAAATTGATAGGACCTAAAATTTGAAGCTACGTTAAACGGGCATTACTCAAAGGGAATCTTTGTAATGTCCCTTTGTTTCATCTTCTTTGTCTCTTGAGTGGTTACTGAATTACTGGTTACCATATTTCTTGTCGCGGAAGTATAATATTAATATGTGGCAAATGGTTAGTTGCTGAAACTTTGCTGTTATTGCAGGACGGACTTGACAATGATTCCTTTGAGAATTACAAAAATGGTTTACTGGCAAAGCTCCGCGAGAAAGATCCATCTCTTCAATATGAGACAAATCGTTTATGGGGTCAAATAGTTGATAAGAGGTAAAAATGCATTTTTGTCCTTGATGTTACTGTAATAATACTGTAAGAGCTTCACGGTGGTGATTGCACTGTATCAGGAACTAATTTCTCAAACGGGAAGTCTGTAGATTCTTTAGAAAAGATAAACCCACACAATAATTTAGGGATTAAAATCTACTTATCTAGTGTTAGCATACTAAGAAGTTCAAAATCGTTAAGTGGAGATTCCATTTGTGATTATGTGGACCAATTTGCATTTGAATTGAAATGGTTTCGAAATGGTGATGAGTGCAAATTCCATTTTGCTCCTGTGTTATTAAGGAGTTCATCTCATCTCAACCTTAAATGAGTAGCTCCACAGGTTCATGGCCAGGATGGAGATTTTACTATTATAAGATGGACTGAGATAGCATATATTTTTGCCTGTAGGTATATGTTTGACTTGTCAGAGAAGGAAGCACAGGAACTAATCGGTGTTCAGAAGTCGGATGTTATTGACTGGTACAAAACTTATTTAAGGCAATCTTCCCCAAAATGCCGCAGGCTTGCCATCCGTGTTTGGGGTTGCGATACTGACTGGAATAAGAAAGATGTGGTTGTGGTACCTGGGCAGGTCATAGAAGACCTCGCAGGTTTTAAGAATTCATCTCAATTTTATCCAGGGTTTTGCTAATTAATTTTTGGATATTTCATTAAATATATTGTGTTTTATACATTGCCCATTTATTTCATCATCAAAGAAAATTATATGTAAACTACTCCATACGAAACTTTATAGATTGTCCATTCAATTTTATCTCTCAAAGGAAAGTATCATTGATGGTAGTCATATTCAAATTCATAAACCACCTTGTAACAAGAGTTTGTATTTTCAGGATGATTTTGATTTTTCTTTTTTTGAAATTCCTATTTGTATTAAATTGCTGAAAGGTCGGGTTGCAACAAGAGTTTAAAGTAGAAATTAAACGAGTAATAGAAGCCAAAAACATCTTGTTCTACAAAAGATTCTCTCCAACATGGACAGCAGTTCCAAATAAACGCCACCAATTTGCTTGGTTGTTTCTTCAAAAGATCTTGCTAAAACTTTCCTTTAACATTCCACATTCATATTATGCAAAGGCATCGGCTGGTAGGTTTGCTTCTCGATATACAAAAGTAACCTTGGCCTCGTTGAACTGTAAGATCAGGTCATCAATATTCCCAAGGAGGGTCACTTGGTGCTGCGCTGGAACCTGTTAATACAAGAAATTTCAAAGTGAGAATTATTAGATTGAATAACAATATAGTCTAAATCTGGCATTCTAGCCATTTGTAATCCCATTCGAATTGCCTAAAACTTGAAAGTGTTATGATTTGTAGTACCAATGAAGCTAGCGACCACTCGAATAAATTTTCCTTCATGATATCTAAGAATGCATCCAATCCCTACATAGGCTGGATTATCTCAGGTCGAACTATAGATAACCACTTGGTTATGACATGAGATCTGGGAGGTAGGGAGGGGAATTTTGTGAAGATATTATTCTGGAGATTTGATAAGCGGACATTGAATTCTTGTAGAAAGATGAGGTAATTATGCGTAGTCCTGATTAACCAACAACAATTAAGCACAAGAACTTATCGAAGGCTATTGACGGGAAACAAGAAAAGGACATCAACAATGTTCGAATCTTGATTGTCTAAATTCGAAGTGAAATATTGATTTCAAATTTCATGAAAAGTTGGACAAGTGAAAAGGACATGGTTTTAAGTTTCGGATGCTTGTTGACAACATTGACAACGATACCACTGGAGTTGATGTTGCTTTGCCAAACGTGCCGTTGTAGGAAGTTTGACATGAAGACTCATCCAAGTAAAGAAACATACTTTTGGGGTGGTGTGCAAGGACCAAATGCGAACCCATGGCCAATACGGTTTAGGATAGTTTTGGTTTACCCATAGGCACTTTTAAGGGTAAAGTCCCCAGACTTTGAATATTTCCAAATTGATCTTCCAGAGGTTATAACTAATGGGTTTCCCAAGAATTAATGAAGTGGATGAGGTTGTGGGGAACAGGTCATAGAGTTTATTATTATTTAAATTTTGAGACAATGAAGTGCAACTTAGTTGGTAAGATGCTTCACCTCCAACCAATAGGTCGGGGTTCGAGTCACCCTTTAACCGTTTCAAAAAAAAAAAATTCAATTTTGGAACGAGTTAATAAAGCCCGAGACGAGGGGGGGGGGGGGTTGGTTGACATATAATCAGAAAGCGAGAAAGGGAAATGCCAGGGGTCTTTCCAAAAGTTTATGATCTCACCTGAACCAAGTTGCCTAAGGAGACCCTCAAGGAGGGTATTTTTGTGTTTTAAAAGATTTTTCCAAAACAAACTTTGAGTTGGTTTAGTAAACAAATCCCTTTTTTTTTTTTTTTTTTTTTTTGAAAAATTTTAGTAAGTTTGAGCCTATAGAGGTTCTAGGTAAATGAGGACTTTCCAAGCCAGCTTAAGTTGGTAGGCAATGTTTAAAATATTAAGATTGTGAATAACTGAATACCGAGTCCACCATGTGGCTTAGGGGTGAAAATATTGGACCAGTTAATTTTGGATCGTTTTTGGCCATATTTTGTTGGGTTCCTGAGGAAATGTTTCTTTAAGGTATTGATTATGTCAATACAAGAAGGAAGTTTGGTTACAGACATGCAGTAAGAGGGGATGGTGTTGTTGACAGTTTGAATTAGGACCGCTTTCCCAGCGTAGAAGAGGAATTTGTTATACTAAATGTTAATGAGGTGACACGATCAATGATATGGTCAAAATTCTCTCTCTCTCTCTCTTTCCATGGATGAGAGGGGTTCCAAAGTATTTATAAAGACTTTATCAATTTTAATCCTAAGTTTATTAATGATGTTATTTTTTGTCCTAGGAGTGTTCGGGAAGAGGAGGATACAAGATTTTTTCCAACATCCTCAGCATACATTTGAAGACAATTAGAAAGGCACTGGATAGATTGGTAGGAAGCTTTACAATAACATGCAATTGCCAATGAAGTAGAGGATGTGAATTTTAGGGTCTATGCTGACTTATAAGAATTGTTAAGTTATTTGTTAGATTCGTTTGGAGAAGAAGGCGAACAAGCAACTCTTGGTATACGATAATATATAAGGGGAAATGGGATCCCCTTATCTGATACCTTGAGTCCGGGTCCAGGCTTTCGAGAGATTAATGTTGACCTTGACTCTGAAGCAGCATGATTTGATTAGAATTAGAAGTTGTTAAATTTTTTTTTTGGAAATAGTTGAATTTGGACCAAAGCAAGGGCAATAAAGTCCTACTAAAGCTTATCATAGACTTTTGCAATATGAAGTTTAAGAGTGAAATAATATTGTGTGGACTTACAATTTTCATTCAGAGTGTGTAAGAGCTTGTGAGCAACCATAATGTAATCACTTATTTGACAATTAGAAACAAACACGTTTGGAAAGGGGAGATTAAATTATTTAGGAGAGATCTTATTGATGAACAAGAATTTTAGATGTTATTTTATAACTTACATTACACAGAGTTATGGGTCTAAAGTTAGAGGGAGTTTGATGATTCTCTTATTTTGAAATGAGGACAAGAGTTGTTTCGTTTAAAATGGGATCCATGATATTATTAATAAAGAAATTTTTGACTAAGGTCTTTGATGATATCCTAATGATTTGGAAAAAAATGACAGTTAACCCATTGGGACCGGGAGCTTTATCCGGTCCAATACTTTTAATGGCTAACTAAATTCGGACTCAGTAACGAAAGTTAAAAGGGTTTGTTGTTCATTAGTAGAATTTTGATTTTTAAGATCCTGAAAACGAGTTATAAATTAGTGTTTTGAGTTTGGGATTGAGTAGTAAATAAATTGAAGGAACACTTATTTTAGATTGGTCAGTTTTCCAAGAATCATCATGATTTTTAATTCTATGAATGAAGTTTTCTCGGTGTTAGTGATAGAGGCAAAAGTATGGTAAAATTTCGTATTAGCTTCACCAAAACGGACCTAATTATTTTTGTCCGTTGAGCCTAATATTAGGCTTACTGTAATATGAACTTATTGATTTAAATGTTGGTTGTAGTATAGGGTAAAGTTTTATTATACTTATGATTTGATTGAACATTTTACACGTACGGTTCAAGATTAATTCATAATTAATAATTAAGGCTGAAAAAGTTTGACATGAAAAATATATGAATTTATTTTGAGAAGGGAGGAAGTATAATACAACAAACACATGTAGTATACATGAATTTTACATAAAACAATTACTAGTATAATAATATATCATCCCAATTTGTTATAATCGAGTGAGAAAACAGGTACTTCCCAAATTTTAGGAATGGATTTCGGTTAGATTTTTTGTACATAAAATAAAGCATATATTAATTTTGCATAAAATAGTTCTAGTGATGTGTAAGTCTCCTGCAAAATGATTATAGTTATAACATAAAAATTAAAGGTTTGCCAAAAGCATTGATGATATACGCACAATTAAAAAAATGAAACTTCCTCAATTCCAAATCAGATTTCTCACTGACCTTTTCTCCTGTTAAACATCTCCAACTTTAATTACGCATTATTTTTATACTACACATGTAAAATGTTTAAAAATTTTATAGAATGAAAATTTAGCCCTAAATTTTCATTATATAAACATTGAACATGTAAAATTTGCAATTTAAAATTAATCTGTAGTTAAAATTGAACTTTTTTTACTACAAAAAGTCGAAGTGGTAAACTTGTTATGAGATGGATGAAGTATAAAACATTCACTTATAAACATTACTCCCTTCGTTCCGGAGAACTTTATATATTTATCATTTTGTTCGTCCATCAAAACTTTATACATTACTAAAAAAAGTAGGTACGTACCCCACCACTAATATATAATAAATAATCTTAAGTTTTTACATAAATTATAACTTTTAGTACTAAAAGTACACTTTTCTCCATCTTCTTTATTTTTATCATTACTTTAACTATTTGCATAAAATTACGCACCAATAATAATGTATGAAGTTCATTGAAACGGTCGAGTTCTCATATTAAATTATTGACTCTAGAGACATAATAATATTGAGAGGATAAATTATTTCAAGCACCGACAGATGGAGTACTAAAAATGTATAAATATATACGTAGAGATATTAATCTATCGTTTTCATCTTTCCATCTTGTCTCGTCCATGGCATTGCGTAAGTATTAAAGATCGATAGATGATTGTCACACCAAAATTTGAAATTTCAGAAGCTATTTTCGGACGGATGAGTATATAAGTTGATTATAATCTCAAATTATATTACTCCTATCTCAGAGAACTTTAAATATTAAAGTTGTTGCGTGATTTACGTAAAAATAAAAAATAAAAAAATTACTACTGCAAAACTTAAAGATTTGTATAAATAACATTTCGATCACAAAATTTTTTACATTACTAACAAAGTAAGATGCCCCATATTCAACAGATAATAAATAATACTCCTTCCGTCTCACAGAACTTTATACAATTTTTTTTTTGTTGTCCCACAAAACTCCATACATAATTTAAAAGGAATTTACTCCACCACTAACAAATATTACCTCCGTCCCAACAAATTTTATACATTTATCATTTTTAGCTGTCCCACCAAACTTTATACATTACTAAAAAATGAAGTTATCCCACCACTAACAAATAATAAACAATCTCAAATTTACACAAAAATTACACATTTTGCCACTAAAAGTACACTTTTCCCCACCTTCTTCATTTTTTATTATTAACTTTTTACATAAAACTACGCACCAACTCTAATGTATGAAAGTTTGATAGGACGGAGGAAGTAATGAGCAATCACAACTTTACACATAAATTAAATTTTACCACTAAAAGTATACTTTTTTCACCTTCTTTATTTTTTATCATTACTTTAAATTTTCACATAAAATTACGCATCAATTCTATATATGAAGTTCACCAGGACGAACGAGGTACCAACTTTATAACTAATTATACAATTTTACCGTATCTTACTATTCCTTTAATTTTTCACCTAAATTATAAACAAAATGTTTGAAGTTCTCTCGCACGTAAGAAATGAAATTTTTTATAATCTTTCAACCTAGAAGAGCTTTCATACAATAGGATTATACATAGTTTTTGGTGAAAAATTTAAGTAATAATTACTTCGTTCCACAAAACTTCATATATTATTAAAAAAAAAGTTACTTCATCATTATAAATAATAAACAATATAAACTTTAAACATAAATTATAAATTTATCATTAAAAGTATATTTGTTCTCACATTTTTCATTTCTTATTATTAAATATATGTTTCAATTCGCATAAAGTTCTTAGGGACGGAGGGAGTAAGGAGATATAAATAATATCAAAATAATGTGATGTGAAAAATTTGGTGTAAATGTATGAAAGTGGAAGTGGAGGGATTATCATTCATGCAAAATTTAACAACTAATACAAATTGTCCACGCGAAACATATTAATCCGCTATTCTTTTTCCTGGCTAATACAAATTCACGATCCCAACAAGTGAAGTGCCATGACATCATACATACAGCTTCCAGGCACCAATCAGCTAGTCCTGCAAGCATCTACTAAAATTGTTTCTTGATCACTAGATGTGTCATCTGTGCTACAAGGAAGATTCATGCGTCTGTCACCCTCTAATCTTTAGACTACAAGGAAAGACTAACAAAGTCAGACATTTATAATGTCAATCTGCATACTAATCTTAGACATGAGATTCTGAAGGACGACCGGTTAAATTAGGAGCAGACGTCTTTTAGCAATGATTACATGCTCCAATGTATTTAGTTGATGATGTAATGGAAAAGAATGTGCAAGGATGCAGTACATTTACTTTGTTAATATCTCATCTTCTTGTAAATCAATGTCTTCATTGCACTTCCCTCCGCTGAATGGCACAAAGGACATAGGTATTTTAATAAAAGTAGAAGATAATGGAACCACAACGTGCTGGGATCAAACCTGCAGGGGAAGTGCTCGACTCCTCACTGGTGAGAATACAAATTAAGTAGAAAATTAAAACACGAATAAGAAAAAAATGACTACTGAAACAAGAAAAGGCAAAATGTGAAACCTCGGCAGACTCAAGGTTTCTCTCGTGTCATCTACAAATGGGTTAGGATCTTTAACATCATTAACCATTCCAAAATTTGGATACCTGTCATCATAAAGTTGAATATGTAAGAGAAAACAACTTCAGCTATAAGAACATGTCCACAAACTTCAGCTATAAGAACATGTCCACATGTCACATACCCACGGCCACGAGTATGTGTAAATCCGAAATCAAGAAATTCATCTGGTACTTGGCGCCTTGTATCCGGAAGGGGTTGGTGCCTTGTATATGAAAGGGGCTCCTCTGATGAAATGAGAGCAAAGAGGACTTTAAAGAAACCAAGAAACGAAGAGTAGCAACTACACATCATATGCATCGAAAAATTTTATTAACCCTTTTGATGGACCTGATCCCAGTAATGGATGTAATTTCCTAACCACAGATTCATCAAGGAGAATGTTAAGGAGGGAATGAAAGGATCTATCAGATGCTAATTTTCAGGGGTGGTGTATATGTTCACAAAAATGTAAATCCGAACTACTGTACAATGCTTTGGTCTCCTAATATTCTAATAGTTCATACTGCAAGCAATCAAAACCTAAGGAAAGAGCTCAAACATTGCTAGCTTTTCAGGATGGAACAAAAAAGAAACACATGCAAGTTTTCCAAATTAAATCTGTAGTATGTCTCCTGTAGCGAGATAAGTTATCATTTTAAAACAAAACACATGTAAATAAAAAATTGAAAATCTAAAGTTCCCAAGCAGTCACATATCACCATTACGTGACTCAGTGAAGAATTTTACTTGATACCACTACCAAACAAAGCACCTGTCATATCAAGAGTTTTTCCCAAAGGAAAATATAAAAGCTGAAAGTTTTTTTTCAAGAGGATAATCTAAAAAACAATGATATCAGTGCAAGTACTTTACCAAACACAGACGCTCTCATATCAATGGCTATTCCTTTCATCGTACTGTTACCTCTTGGCCTGTGCAGTTGCAAGAACTCCTATTAATTTCATCCATACGTGTAAAATCTAAGAAGGAAACTTAAGTGCAAGAAATAAAAAGAAATTTCCGTCTGGCAGACCATTTTTCCTGGAGATTCCAGCTTCCAAAACTAATATATTGGGACCAATGATCTTTACTGTTAAAATAGTCATCACAACCAAAATCTCTTTGGTCCATCCATCTCTCATTTAAAGATCCATGACCTCTCACATCATCAATTTTGTCCTCAAAGAAATTAGGATCTGCTAAAGATAAAATAGACCGAGTTACACCAACAATTATCTTGCACGTAAAGATACATCATATTTCATGGGCAAGAAAGAAAATCTTTACAAAAATATAATTTGAGAACTTAGAAATGCTTGAGGGAAGAAGTGGTCATACAGCCACTAAAAACATTAGAAATATGTGGTCTGATGATTCACTAGATAACAAACTTGTGATGATATGACTTTAGATGCCAAAGGTGCTATGTGCGACTCAATAAAACTTAGTGAGAGCACTAAAAGCAGCACGAGGTGCTGGTGTACAATTTCTTTAAAAAAAGGCCCAATTTGAAATGCCATGACTTCAGATGTCAAAGATGCTAATGGTAAGAATCAATTTAGACAATGTGCTAGCACTTACGGCAGGAAACAAAATGCTGGTGCACAAGTCCATTTAATAAAGGCCAAACTTGAGATGTCATGACTTTAGATGTCAGAGGTGCTAGTGTAGGATCAATTAACACAATGTACTAGCACTTCAAAGCAGGAGCACGAGAAAAGGAGCAGACGTCAAAATTCCATGGTACCTAGTCTTTCTGTATTCTCATTTCCAAATATACACACAAAAAAAAAAAAATTCAACATATAACTTACAGTATTATTTACCATATATGATTTGTAAGTTCGTAACAATTTTACAATTCAAGCATGCCAAATTGAAAAATATATAAGAGAGCCTATACATTCACTCACAAGACCCCATAGTCACAAGGAGTTTAATAACCCTTTAATAAGCAATTGCGTCTTGCATCTGCTATTGAATACCCATAACTTTTGTAAGTGTTTTTAAATTAATATCAATAAATAATGACGAAACAAATAAATAATGAATAAAATTGGTAAGAGGGTATTAAAGGATGAAATGTAAATGAAAAAGAATTGAAAAAAGTATGAGAGAGAGAGAGAGAGAGAGAGAGAGAGAGAGAGAATAAAGTAGAAAGATGAGTGGTATATGAGGTTGTACTTTGCCATTTTTGAAATGTGTATTTATCAATGGTCATCCAAAAACGGAAAGTGGGTATTTAATAGCGAGACAAAGGGAGTACAAACTACAAAGTATATAAACCCCTTAGCTGAAGGGCCATTTTGGCTTTCTAGTTCTATACACCATTTTAATGGAAACCTCATATATCTAGGAATTCAAATTCTACAATTATACATGCTTATAACAAAGGCCTTGTGAGATATGTTCCGCGGGTTGTTTCAAACAGAGGCAACAAACTAAATACTTATCCATACACACTTTCTATGTACAGTATTTTGTATGGCATAGGCGGGTGGATAAACATCAATCAGGTGAATCTTAGAGATACTTGAATATTTGTAGTTAGGTTCGTTATTTATAGACAATGACCTAATCCTTGCAATTAAGTATGGAAAGTACTAACATAGAGTTTAAGGTAACTGAGAGTAGTAAAAAGAAAACCAACATCACCACCTTACACATACCCAGTTTTTTATTCTGAGCGAAGAGCTTCAGTCAAATCTCCAAAAACAAATAGATACCCAGGAATGACGAAGAGGGGTGAAAGTGTCAATGTATATCCCAATAAAAACTACCAAGGGTTGCATTTGGATTCAAGATGTTAACTGTTAAATTAACTACAATTACGAGCCAAAATCAACTTCACACCAATCCAACACATTCTTTCTTTAATGATGATATTTTGGCTCATCATTTTGACACACTAAAATTTTAGTCTCGTGATCCAACAATCCAGTGCCTATCCAAAATTTATTAAAAAACTGCACACACAGCATAAGATAAAGTAATAGTACCATTCCAAATGTTACTTTCACGGATGCCATAAGATTGTTCATCACAGCCAAAAGCCCCCTGAGAACTTCGGCAATTCCAAATGAATGGAGAAGAATTTGTGGGACTTATCAAATCATTTGGGTCGCCAATTATATCGCATGATCTGAGAGATTGTCCTAAGAAACTGTCACGGGATGAAAGATCAAAATCCTGCATCTTAACATCCTGCAGTTACATTCGAGGGATTACTTTGAGAGTATACCAAAGATAACCCTTAAAACTAGAGGCAAGAAGGGGCAAAAGGCCTAGGTAACAGAACAAGTAAGTTTCATACTTTCATTATCCTGATTAAAGATGCCTTCAATGTACCATTGATAGGGCATGAAATGCATAATTATGAATTTTGACATTTCTAAGTGAAAAGCATGATACATAATTGTTTTGACTAAACCAACTCATTCTTTAGTTAACTAAACAATCAATTTTGATGAATAAGCCCGAACTAATTATGCTAAAAACACATGCTAATTGTTTCCCAAACAAGAAAAAAGTTGTAAGTTCACTTTGCAGGCAGAATGTCATCCTCAAATTTTCATGCATATCAAAATGTAAAGGAAGTAGCAGGAAGATACCTACGTCCACATTTTCAAACCAAATTGCTGGCGGCAGCTTTCTTATCTCTGCAGGTGTACAGTCATATAAACCATTATCTAAGAGCTTGCATGGGAAAAGGTTTCTCCTTGCTTGTTTATTTGAAGAACCATTTGGATTACATCTGTAAGGCAAATAACAGGGCATTCAGAAGGAAGTCCAGTGATCGTAAAAAAAATGCATCTGATCTTGAACTAAAAATGCAGTTGAAGTGGGTTAGTATCCATGTAAAATTGGATATCTTCAACATATTTCTAGTATAAACTGCCAAATGCTAGAGTTGAATAACTACATTAGGAAGCATATCAACTCCCTTCAAGTCAATTCCGATTCTTGATTGCGACTAAAATATAAAAATCTGTTTACACTGCAGCAATAACTGCTTATACAGTAGTTCAAAGGTGTTACCTGCCAGGCATCTTTGGTGAGTGAACTGGAGTTTCTGGTTCCACTTTCCCTAGGCCTAAATTAGAAAACAGTCACTCAACACAAAATGGATGCTTACACAGTTGAAGTAAATCAGTTATGTTTCTGATCGCCACATCTAAAACGAAAAATGGTTATTGAGATATTTAGCAATTCACAGGTTCCAAATCTTCTCTACAAACACTAAAAAGAGACAATATGAAGTAACTCATCTGTAGTTGTTAAGACTAAAGAGGGGAAGGGGAACAGTGAGTAAATCTTAGAATATCTAACTATCCATATTTTTATTTTCTTGTTACGTCATTCACCTAGATTTCTCTAATTTGGATGTCAGAGGACTTGTGGTGTAACATTATAATCTGACCTCGTTATTTCAGGGTAATTCCATGTTCCACAGCTAGGTCGGTCAAGCCATACCAATAATAACATATAAATACAAATATTATTCCGAAAAAGGGTTTAATCTATATGACTTTCTCAACTTTATCTCGTTAATTACTGTCAAATGTGAAATTATGTTAATATACTTAATAATATCTACAAAGTTGAACCTTCAACTGAAAACGCAACATGAGATTCCTGTGCATTTGCTGGACTTTCTTCTGCATCATTTGGCCTATCATCATCAAGCAAATCGAAGATGGATATTTCTGTGAAAAACAAAGCGAGTAAAATTTGAGTATCCTTGGTGAGCAATAGAGACCCTTCTCTTACCATCCCAGTTGGAATTAAATTCCACAAAGATCCTAAAAGAATTTTTTTATTCACCTGATAATACTCACCATGTATGGTGGACAGTTTGAGATTATCGTGTTTCTTTCCTCGTCCAGCCAAAGTTTCATAAGGATCGCGTGAACTTATAGAAGCACTGTAAAGTGATGTGCATTAATTGTGCTTAAGAGCAGGAGAGATCTATTTACAGGCAATAACTGTATAGCTTGTCAAAGAGAGAAGCAGGCAACAAATAGGAACTGTAGATATGAGTAATACAGTGTAGAAAATTTATGGTATGATATAGACGCCTATCTAAAAGTTGACATTGATGTAACTTGAATAGCATTAAAAATAATACAGTTGAACGGCTAATAAAGAATTCCAAATGCATCATATATCAGATGGAAAACATGCTTACTTCTTCAAACCATTATTATCAGTGTGGTAGCTTGATGGATTTTCTGATTAAAAAAAAAGAAAAAAAAAGACATGAACGTGTTTTCATCAACAAGCCACCAATTATATGAATAAATACAAGCTAGTATTAATTAAGATCACAGTCATACGTTCTTCTTGACATTCAACGACAGGAATGGTTTCTTTTGCATAGAGAACCGGAGAGCATGAATTCCGATAGTCCAAGGCATCATAATCATTGTCATCATCCTCTAAATTATCCCTTGCTTTTGACAGGCAAAACATTATAGTGAAAGTAGCAATAGATGAATCAACCAGAATATAAGACATATTGGAACAAGAAATACGGCACCAGGTTCACTAAGACAGTCAATCAACTGAGTCCTCCCTGACAAATGATGTTCTACTTGCAGAGTTACGACATCTCAACCTGCCCAAGATGCAACTACAGAGGTTATCCCCCCCCCCCCCCTCCACACACACACACACACAGAGTCCATGCAATTTGTGTCTAGAGATAAGTTTAACAACTGAAGTTGTTTTGTTTTGTTCTTTATTCCATGTAGCCATTTTCGGCAAGCCATGAAAAATTCTTTAGCAGCTGTCTCATTCCTTGCTTAAATTTTGCAAGAGAGGCAACAACACCACACCAATGAGCAACTCAAAACTACCCCCATGTCCAAGGCATATCATCAGGACACCGCGACATGATTAATTTGACTCTAAGATAATTCCTAAATAATTATGAACATTTTTATACATTAAGAAACATTTTTTCCTTTTATTTTATTGAAGAATTTAATGAATAGCCATTGATATGATTCCAGCATGTATTTATGCACCTGAGCAATATAATTATGGAAAATTCTGTGAGTAGCTCAAAGATAAGCGTACCTTTGAGAAGAGGGGATATGTCATTCTGAGTTGTGGTTGATACTAGGTTTGGCAAACTCATAATATCCAGTGATCTACTACTTTCAAATTTTTGGTTGCATGATTGATTTCCACCATCATAGCCCTCTAAACCTACTGTCTGCTGCTGCTGTCGCCTCCTCTGCTCAAAATATTGCTTCTGCCTATGTTTATTAAACCCAAAGTCAGGAGAACAAAGCATATACGGCAAGTTGCAACTGGCAAATTCAAAGTAGCCACTACTCACCAGTATCAATCTAACAATGTAAATAGTACGATAAGAAGAGTATAAAGTCAAAGTATGATTCTATACCTTTGATATGTTGATTTTCTTGACTGAAAATTTCCAACCCAGAGAAGGTGTAAATGCCATCAATTGCCCAAAAAAGAAACATAAGATCCTTTCAATAAATTTTATTCACTATAGGACAGAAGCTCAATTACATAATGCCAAGTGGAAAAGTCTACATTTACTTCTATCAAGCTATTTTTACTATGTAGAAAAGTGACATAGAAAAGACACAGGATGATGTAGTTTTAGACCTAGTAGGTAGTTTCTATACACTCTGCATACTGAGTATATAAATGGATTGATTTGAGTATAAAAGACAAGTTACAGATACGACGCAGTGTGTAATATGAGTAGTGATGAGAAACATGCAGACATCAACTTAGGCACGTTAAAGCTACACAAATAGATGAGCAAGCCAGCAATCTTGCGAGGAGCAACACATGAGGAGGAGACTATTCTAACTTGAGTCACTGTGTATTGGGCACTATATAGGACCAATAACTTTCTTAGGTGTAGGCTATAGGACAAATAAAAGTTATGTGCGTAGCCGACAAACAACAGACAAGAAGATGTAATATAATATGAATGCGGAGCACGGCATTTCCTAAAGCTAAATGGATAATAAGCACTACAGTCATTGTCTACAGCTGAGGGATGATGTTAATAAACAAAGTAATGTGATAAAATGGATGGACCGGAAAGTAAAGAAAACTTACAGTTGCAAATTTCTTCCTTGATCCACCCATCCATTGCAACATGGTGTAAGCACCTAAAAGAATGAAGAGATGTACAAGATCATGGAAACGTCAGGAAAAACAATAAATCATCGAAGTTAGTTAAATGATTTTACTTATTCATTAAAAAAAAACAATAACTCAAATTGACAAGAAAAAATGTACGAGATCTGAAATTAATGTGAAGCGAACAAGGACGCAACATTCCCCAACCAAAATGAACATGTGAAACTCAGTCAATCAATCAATCGTACATATATGAAGGTGACCTGACCTAATTAGGCAGAACCTAGAGAGTAATTGTCGAACAGTAAGAGTCTGAATTGGGGAAAAATAAACAATGGCGAGCGAGCGCCTATAGGTAACGAACGAAGCCGAGTAAATGTCAATTGAAGAAGAGAAGAAAGTTGATACCTGCCTGGAATGGAAAACAATTGCTCTTCTAAAAATGAAGGAACTGTGTTCCTGTGTCTGCGTCCCAAATTTAAAATCTGACTTCAAATGTAGAGTAGACACTCATCTTCCTTTCCCTGGCGGCAACTTTAAAAAGCTCATCCACTAGTATAATATAACAATATCCGTTTTCATTTTCTACATTCATAAAATAATCAATTAACTTTTTAAATGAAAAATTCATGTAAAGTATGACTCAGTTAACATAACAATTTAAAGAAGTTTTTCTTAACATAAAGTATTCTAAGTGACTAACATTTTATTGAGACGAAAAAGATGGACAAAAATATAAATTAATACATTAGTGTTCATTTCTCGTGGGTCAAGAAGTCGGGTTAAAACAATTTTTGCAAGTTTTCGGGTCATAAATAATTTTGGGCTGATAATAAACCGTCATTTTCAAATAGACGAGAGCATTACCCAAATAGCTCAGCACATTACTCAAATAGGCAAAAACATTACTAGAATATGTGAATTTACGACACTTTCAATCCATTTTGCAGGTTGTTAGATCGGGTTATACAATTTCTCGGGTTATTGAATAGATCAATTTCAGATCAAATAAAAAATGAACCGTCATTTTCAATAAATAGATAAGAACATTACTCAAATAGATGATAACATTACCGAAATATATGTGAACATTACTAATACATATAAATAGTTGTAAACAGTACTAATATAGTTAAGAACATTATACCCTCGAACATCAATCATATAAATGACAACATTAAAATACGTACACATATTGTGAAAATCGTAATATATACTTGAAAAACATTTACATTCATGATTGAGAACATTACATATATACGTAAGTACATTGTTTGGATAATGACATCATTTTTTATATTACATAGACTTGTTTGAGATTTATTTTCAAACTAACTAGAGATTTCTATACATAGTATGCAATTTATCAACGTGCTTGGTCATCCATCTAAGACTCTCAGCAAGACTAATGTCAACTTCATCTCCGCATTTATATGTGCAAAGAACATTATATGTATTAGCATAAACCTTTCACACATCACCGAGAACATTTCATACATCACATTGAAAATTAAATCATACTTTTTTCATTCATGAGGTTGTAGTTGAACAAGCATGAAAAACACACACATAATACTGAATATTTTAGTTACGATTGATAACATTAAACATATAATTTGGACAATAATGCCATTAGTTAGTGTTTTCGTATTGTAATGCACTTCTAGATTCATTTCAGGCATTTTCAGAAACATTGAAAGAATGAATTAGAACAATACATACATAATATAGGATAGTAATGTCACGGTTATCAACATTAGGGTTTAAGTTTTGATGTATATCATCAAAACATTAAATATATCAACAAAAACATCAAAGATATGAGTAACTACATTAATCATGTGCAATAAAGTACTGATTTTAGCATATTTGTTAAATGAACAGTAGCTATAATCATACCCTGTTTAAGTTAGCATCATCAATATAGTCTGGAACATTACTGATATAATCCAATTCATTATAAAAATCTTCAAGAACATTTTATCAGTGATGTGCGTGATTTTCAAATTCATTTTTTGAATCTAAACAAAAATTGATGAAAACACCAGATCTGCATATACAAACATCATCATATAACACGAATTTCACATAAATTAGTAGAGATTAAAGTGAAAATGAGATTGTGAGATGAAAACCATCAAACTAATCACCGATTTTGCAAAAACTAGGTAGAGATCTAGCTTTTCGTACCTTTGTGATGTTGTTTCCGGTGAGATCTAACCGTTTTTGTGAGCATTTTCGAGCCCAATAACATATAAACCACGTCGAGATGGAGATTTTCGAGCTCAATGACATAGAAACCACGTCGAGATGGAGTGGTCAAGCGGTTTTCGGCGACATTGAGGAGATTTTCGACGACTTTGAGGAGGTTTCCGGCGAATCAAAGCTACAAAGGTAAAGGAGGTGAAATTCTAGAGAGAGGAATTTTCTATTAGCTAGGATTTTACAAAACCAATGAATGAAATGTGGGTTGGGGTATTTCTAGTAGCTTGCTTTTTGTTTGGGGTTGTGGTATAATTAATGAAAGTAAGTCTTTTATGTCTCTCTAAGGGTGGTCTCTCCTAAGACTCCCTCTTTTATTAAAGATATGAAATTCTACTTCCTCAATTCCTATGCAACCGTTCGAAGCCTTCAAATTCATCATTTCTGAACTAGCAAGCGAACCGGGATTTGGTACTAAACGAGCTAAACCTGAAGCGCAATGTATAGAGTACACCTAAAACTGTATAAAACAATTTAGGGTGTAGTCGCGACACCATGCTCAACCATATTAAGCTCGACTATATATAAATCTAATCTGGAAACCTAATCTAGAATTTAACAGAATATGCAGCGGAAATAACAAGACAAAGATATAAGGTTCTAGCAGATTATATTTCTATAATGCACCGGTATACGAATAATGAATATAAAGAACTACTCTAGATCTATTCTACGAATATATCTAGATGCAAAACATCTAAGCAAGTATAAAGAATTAACTCTATCAATCTATCTATCAACCTCTAAGTTTTAGATAGAAAAAGCTTAGAACAGTATGAAAGAAATCGTGAATCTAAGAATAAATAAACTCTCGATTTTCTTGATTGATCGTCATAGATTCCGTTGATTTCTCTATGTATCTTGATGAGCTCTTGGGGTATATATAGTTGTCAAAAACGTCCAGAGCACATCAGGTTGTTGTGATCTTTAGTGCTTGCAGTTTGAGTCCTAATCGTCTTCTACTTCAAGATTTACTCCAACTCAAACTCCAATCGTTGCTGACTTCGACTTATAGATACTCTTGGATTCTTCTTCAATACATGACCCACTATATATAATAGTGGTGAATTTATATGCGAACATTGAGTTTGCTGATTCTTCATTCTAGGGATTATGGTGAAGTGTATCTGCGTAAGAAGTTGTTTAATGTTACACCGGATATGCTGAAGGGTGTGCTGGACACACCAGGTGTTACCGAGGACATCACTAACATGGATAAGACTATTGTGATCAAGGAACTTACTAGTGGCAAGGACTGTAAATAGCTTCCCTAATCTACAAGCTCAAGGTAGTAATGATGGTTGATATGGGTTAACAAGTGTTTGATCGGTTTTTGAGGTGAAAGGAAACTCCACCAATTCTCTCATATATGTTCTTAATCTTTAATGGTCTTGATGACGATATGGTGGAACATGTACACTTCATCTGCTATGGTTTGATTCTTCCTATGAAACGATTGATGCTTCTTGTGAGGTCAGGTGGCTACAATTGATCAACATATAGAAACCCTACGACTAATGAAAGCCAACCTAGGGTTTTTACTTTTGGCATATCAAGGGGGAGAAATGATCAACAAGTGCATGATTGATGGAGTGTATAGAACACACCAGTGTGTGTTATGACCAGTATGTTCCTGCATGGCTGATGGAGTGTACTTAATACACCATTGTGTGTTATGGCTAGCATGTTGGGTTGTTATACCCATAAGATTCTATGTTACTTTTGTCTAGTTATATTATCTATATTACTCTAATTAAGGGGGAGAAATCTCGTGACTTGACATAGGAGATAGTATATATATTATGCACTTGTTTTGACAGGTTTATATGTGATATGAAGAAAGGCAAAAACTAAGAGGGAGATTGTAAGTGTGAGATTTATGGGTGTATATAGGATACACTCCCAGAATTTCTGTTCACCAAATTAAGTGGGTGTACTAGATACAATGTACTAGATACACCCTACGACTGGACAGATTCTCACACTTGATATATATAATTTGTTTATATTTTTTAACCTTTATTCTAATCACTAATTATTTCCACATCTTTGGATATATATGTGTGTAGATATTTTAGGACAAAAGATCTCATAGAATCATGGAGCATGCAAGTCTAATACAAGAAGGATTGTACTTCGCTTAGAGTTTCCTAAAGGAAGAAGAAGTCGATTGGGATAAGAATAAGATTCAATATAGGACTCTCATGTTCACATAGACGTTCCCCACTATTATATATAGTGGGTCATGCATTGAAGAAGAATCCAAAAGTATCTATAAGTCGAAGTCAACAAGATTGGAGTTTGAGTTGGAGTAAATCTTGAAGTAGAAGACGATTAGGACTCAAACTGCAAGCAATAAAGATCACAACAAATTTGATGTGCTCTGGACGTTTTTTACAACTATATATACCCCAAGAGCTCATCAAGATACATATAGAAATCTCGACGATCAATCAAGAAAAACCGAGAGTTTATTTATTCTAAGATTCACAATTTCTTTCATACTATTTTAAGCTTTTTCTATCTAAGACTTAGAGGTTGATAGATAGATTGATAGAGTTAATTTTGTATACTTGCTTAGATGTTTTGCATCTAGATATATTCGTATAATAAGTCTAGAGTAGTTCTTTGTATTCATTATTCGTATAGTGGATATTTTTTCCATGAGGCTCGATGGATTATAGAAATATAATCTGCTAGAAACTTATATCTTTTTCTTGTTATTTCGCTGCATTATATGTTAAATTCGAAATTAGGTTTTCAAATTAGATTTATATATAGTCGAGCTTAATATGGTTGAGCATGGTGTCGCGACTACACCCTAAACTATTTTATACAATTTTAGGTGTACTCTATACACTGCTCTTCAGGTTTAGCTTGTTTAGTACCAAATCCCGATCCGCTTGCTATTGCAATTGGTATCAAAGTCATGCATCGAATACACTGGTGTTTGGATTTGGTATTAATATAATGGATCAAGCTAATCCTTATTTTAGTAGTTTTTATGTGGTAGAATATTTGGATTTTTCTTATGTTAATTCTAAGAAAATCATACCTTGTGCATGTATCAAATCAATTGATATTTGTGCTTGTAGATTTATTACATATGACCACTATTTTGTTCATATTCTTTCTAGTACAGATTATTTAAATTGGAAAGAATGGAGCAAGGATGAGTTGAGGCTAGAGGAACTTAATATGCATAATCGTTGTGCTATTTTCAGTATTGTGAGTACACGGGATGCAGTAACACCGCTTGACATAGAAGAGCAAGAATCCAGTGTTGCGGATACACCAGATTCGATATTAAATTCAGCCGCACACTTTAAAACCGATGAACATGATGTTGTACCAGATGATCGAATTAGGCATGAGCTATCAGCTGAGATAAGGAGTAACCATTCTACATCGAACTTCATTGGTATGCCTCTTTCTATTTCATCTTGTCATCTATCATATGTTATGTGTGTGCACGTCATATACCACTCAAACCAAGAACACTTCGTTCAAATTCTTTAAAGTAAATTTTGAGATACGTATGTGATCCTATGTTTATTCGCTTTTATTTTCGTATTTGGATTGGAGATTTGAATGTTAGAAATTTCGCTTGTGGAGATTTCTTCCATTTGTTTGGCTATGCGGTATATTGGCTTAAGTTGTATGATGTTTACGTAAAACCTCAAAACCATGATAGATAACATTATTTGGAAATGTTTTATGTTCTGTTTTTTTTGTATATAAAAAAAATTTGTTGTTTCCGAAACACCACCGGATAACACCAGAACTATTTGTGGTGGTTTGTGATCTTACTATCTGTCTTTGTTGAGTACGGTGGTTGGTTACCTTTGCTTTTCTTGCTTTTTTGGTCACACCTTTCCTATTTGCTATTCTCCTTCATAAATTAAAAAAATAAAATTCTTTCTCTCTTCTTCTTGACTTCTTGTTATTGTCTAAGTGTTTTCAGGGGAGTGTGTTTGTGGTGACCTTACTCTTCTTTGTGTTTGGTCGACCGTTTTCTTTGCCTTCTCTCCTTTTATATAAAATAAAAATATACGTGTGAGCAGCACACCTGTGAGTCGTGGATTTTGATACTTGGTCATATTCGGTTCTAATAAAGCCTCTCCTTGCTCGCATACTTTTATTTTTATGTTTGTGGTTGTACATTCAGAATTGCTAGATATAGTCTGCTTTCATACTGGGGTGCTTGGAGTTCCGACTGCCAGCATTCGGTGTGGATGTCTTACTTGAGGCAGTCTCTGTAAAGGTGAGACAGATAATGTGCATGCATTGGGATACTGGGGTGTATGTAGTTCCGGCTGCCTGCATTCAGTCCTATGTGCACACATGTTTTGTTGAAAGAGTCTTGTGATATTGTTGGGGGTGTATGGGGCTCCGGTTGCCTGCATTCAACGTGTGTCCTACTCACTAATGCAAAATAATAATAATAATACAACCATTGTGCTTTATTTTTCATATTTACTGTTTGGACAAGATGGAGTTTAATAAAAAGTCCGGGTGTGGTTCTTGTGTTTTGATAACTCCATGCTTTTGTGTGTGTGCTGCCCACATTCTTCCTTAACCTTTATGCCTTGCTTCTGTATTTTGCTCACACTGACTTGTGGTTTGTGTTCCCACAACACTCTTTTCTGGTTACACTCTATGACAGTACTTTTTTATCCCCTTATTTCCTTCTTATATCTCTTTCCTTTCTCCTCTTCTTCTTATTGTTTACGTGGAGAATTTGCTATACTTTCGTGTTGTGATTACATTGTGGGTTGAGTAGAGTGTTGCCAATACACCCAGTGCGTTGCTTTGATTGTGATTTCTATTCCTTCTCAATCCTAAGTCTTCCCAGACTGTTTGAAAGAAAGATTCGTGAGTATGTGTATGATTTGGACTTATTTAATCATGTTTCTGGCTAATTTTGAGATAATTTTGGCTTTTTTTATAGCTTGTAACGTATTATCTCTCATTTAGCTAAGATTCTCATAAGTGGCTTTTTTCTAACGAATTATCTCTAGTTTAGTTGTGAAAATCTTTTATCAAAAACCTTTTCTAATGATTGACATTAGTTTTGGATATATGTCTCAAGATTTTCTTTTTAGCCATTTGGATTGAAGTGTGTTTTGTCAATCCCCTATACTCCTCACTTTCACTATTACTTTCTTACTTGTCTCGTATTATCCTGCTTTCTTCTCTACTCACATGTGTTCTCAAGTTACAGATTGTTAAGACTCACTCCCGTGACCATTGGTATTATATATGGTTGTGAAGGATTTTTCTTCACAAAAAGGGGGAGATGAGTCTGCATATGAACATCCAAGAAAGATCTTAACATGATGGATTGATTATTCGTTACTTGCTTTTGCTTTTTTACTCTCTGCTAATTTTGAGGGGGAGTTTGATGTTGTTCATGCCAGTTCATATGTTGCTAACATGTTGTTCAGGTTTGTTTTGTGAAGAAAGACAAAAAGGGGGAGAAAAATATTTAAGTGTCGAGAGACTGGTGTTCTCGATACACTACTGGCTAGCTGCGACATTGGTGTTGCTAGAACTCCAGCTAGCTTATATGATATTTTGTCTTTATTCACAAATTGATGTGTGCATGATTTTATATCATATGTGAGCATGTCTTTTATCATTGATCTATAAGTGAACGAAGGATATGATGATTTTACCTTCCTCACAAAAAGGGGGAATGTGATGAGTTGTGCCTTCTAATCTTGTCATATGAATGATGTTTATGATCTTTAGTATGTTGATATGTAATGTTTGTTCTATGTGTTTTGACTCACTTTATATCTATGCTTGTTCTTGAATTAAGGGGGAGTAATCTTTCTTGTTTCAAGGAGAGTGTAGTATATGTTTATCTGCACTAACTCATTTAGTTCAGATTTTGTGAAGTAAGGCAAAAAGGGGGAGAAATGTAAATTTGAGTATTCTTTATAGTGACAATCTTGGTGCACCTGAAACATGCAAGATACACTCTGGAATGTCAAACCAGTTTTCAGTTGTCTAATCAGGTGTCCCGAGTACACCAAATTCGTTAGTGCCTTACTCTGTTGTACCCAGTACACCAGAGTCGACATAATTCTATTTCTCAACAAATTTCAGATTGTGTTTTGCCTTATTCACTTACCTAACTAGTTCCACGATTTTAGTTTACCACTTGTGCATATATAACTAGGTTGGAAGAAATTCGATATTACAAGGAGACCTTGGAAGATATTGGATATATTCAAGAAAGATGATATTGTTTGAAATAGATTGTATACTACAAGGAGATCTTGGATATATTCAAGAAACAAGATAAGGGTTATGAGAAGAAGAAGAAGAAGAAATCGACTTTGACACCTACATTGGAAAGTATCGGTGAGATATTGTGGTACTCCTCTCAGAAACCGAACAAACTAGTGGATGGTGCAATTGGAAACGACGACCACTTAATTGACAAAGGGGGTGCAGTGCCTACACCTATTGAGATTCAACTTGATGACTCAATTGTTGACACTGGTGCAGTGACTACACCATTGTTCATAAACCTACTGATGTAGGCAGTGTATCCACTACACCACCGGTTGATGTTGATGACGCACACATTGATACTGATACGATTTTCACGGATTTTGTGCCCAACAATTCCATAACACTGATCCATGAGCTTATGGACAATGTAGCTACCCGACCTGGTGTGATGGAGACACGCATACCAAAGGAAATAGTTGCTGACCAGGAGGGTGTACTGGAAACACCAGCTGCTTTTGGCAACGATAAAAAGGATGTGTCTGAGACATCCACCATGGTAGTTACTAAAGGGAAAGAGATTGTGTGAGAAGTATATCCATGTGCCTGATTTTAAGCTTCATAGAGTCTTTGGTTTTCTGGAGTCTCGTCAGTTGCTAGGATCATTGCTCCCAAACTTATCCGTGTGATCTAACTGAGGAGTTTGTTGATTCTTCATTCTATGGATTATGGTGAAGTGTATCTGCGTAAGAAGTTGTTTAATGTTACACCGGATATACTAAAGGGTGTGCTGGACACACCAGGTGTTACTGAGGACATCACTAACATGGGTAAGGCTATTGTGATCAAGGCACTCACTAGTGGCAAGGACTAAAAATAGCTTCCCTAATCTACAAGCTCAAGGAAGTAACGATTGTTGATATGGGTTAACAAGTGTTTGATCGGTTTTTGAGGTGAAAGGAAACTCCACAAATTCTCCCATATATGTTCTTAATCTTTAAAGGTCTTGATGGCGATATGGTGGAACATGTACACTTGATCTGCTATGGTTTGATTTTTCCTATGAAATAGCAAGGAGATCGGGATTTGGTACTAAACAAGCTAAACTTGAAGTGCAGTGTATCGAGTACACCTAAAACTGTATAAAACATTTTAGGGTGTAGTCGCCACACCATGCTCGACCAAATAAAGCTCGACTATATATAAACCTAATCTGGAAACCTAATCTCGAATTTAACAGAATATGCAGCGGAAATAACATGACAAAGAAATATAAGTTTCTAGCAGATTATATTTTTATAATCCACCGAACCTCATGGCGAAAATATCCACTATACGAATAATGAATACAAAGAACTACTCTAGATCTATTCTACGAATATATCTAGATGCAAAACATCTAAGCAAGTATAAAGTATTAACTCTATCAATCTATCTATTAACCTCTAAATTTTAGATAGAAAAAGCTTAGAACAGTATGAAAGAAATTGTGAATTTAAGAATAAATATACTCTTGGTTTTTCTTGATTGATCGTTGTAGACTCCGTTGATTTCTATATGTATCTTGATGATCTCTTGGGGTATATATAGCTGTTAAAAACATCCAAAGCACATCAAATTTGTTGTGATCTTTAGTGCTTGCAGTTTGAGTCCTAATCGTCTTCTACTTCAAGATTTACTCCAACTCAAACTCCAATCGTTGTTGACTTCGACTTATAGATACTCTTGGATTCTTCTTCAATGCATGACCCACTATATATAATGTTGGTGAACGTCTATGTGAATATGAGAGTCTTACATTGAGTCTTGTTCTTATCCTAATCGATTTTTTTCTTCCTTTAGGAAACTCTATGCAAAGTACAATCCTTCTTGTATATTAGACTTGCAATGCTCCATGATTCTATGAGATCTTTTATCCTAAAATATCTGCACACTTATATATTCATAGCTGTGAAAATAATTAGTGATTAGAATAAAGGTAAAAACTATAAACATATTATATATATCAAGTGTGAGAATCTGTTCAATCGTAAGGTGTATTCAGTACACTGTATCCAGTACACCCACTCCACATGGTGAACATAAATTTTAAAAGTATATTCTATATAAACCTAGAAATCTCACCCTTGAAATTTCTAATCACATTTAAAGCAAACTATAATATTAGTTGGTATTCAAATTTTCAAACAATTAAAATAGTTGACGCTCAAAACATTAAGTCCACACAAATAATAGACAACATAAAATAATTGGACCCAAAATCAGATAATACACTGACATATTTATAATCCAACAATGGCCCATTTATATTTTTTGAATCCCAAGACTCGAGTGTTGTCTCACTCAGGCTCGTTTAGTACGGGAGCCATGTAGTTAGAGTAGGATATATTCGAAAAGCGTATAGTATAGATGCAAACCTTTTTCTCCTAAGCTTAGTAAACAATAGTAGTGGACCTGACCTAACCACACATACCCAATTAGTTAAACTCATTCAATTACAAGTAATAACCCGTGACATCTATAACTTATTTTTAATAGTAAATAAAAAAAATTAATTGAAAAAATAAGTTAGTCAAATTTATATGAACAATGTTGGTCGTGATATCGGTCGGTAATTCTTGTTCACCTAATATTATATCACTGTGTTTGTTTATAACCAAAAAAAATATTCAACATACCCGACCTGTTAAATTAGTAATATGCGCTTTTCTTGAAAGAATTATATCCCTCACAAATCGAATCAAAAGAAAATACAAAAGCATACAACCCGATTAATAATTGTGTACTCAACAATCCTGCAGTGGTATGCGCTTACTCCCACCACGCAAAAAAAAATAAATAGTATACAAACATAATTTCACAGGTTGCAAATGTTTCTCCAAACACCCCCCCCCCCCCCCCCCCCCCCAAAAAAAATTTTCAGTAGTTTTAGGTGGTATGTGTCACCCCTAGAAACATACAAAAGTTATTATTATACAAACGTAATTTTCACATGCTACTGTTGAATACTCCACAATCCCCTCTACAGGGCCCCTTATTGATAAAGAAAGTAAAGAGAATATCGAAAAGAGTATTTGCCAGGCCCTACCTCCCGTCTCAACCCGTCATGGAGATAAAAAAGTACAGAGAAGATTGAAAATAGTTTCCCACACCCCCCGGGCTCGTTATGGTCAAGAAAAGTAGAGACAAGATCAAAGAGAGTTTCCGCCTAGAAAGTATCTGCCAGACCCCACGTCCCGACCCGACCCATCTTGAAGATCAAGAAAGTATAGAGTGATCGAAGAAAGTTTCCCCATCTATATAGTATTAACTGATCCCCAATCCCCCGTTTCCATTTCGTTATGGAGATCAAAAAAGTATAGAGAAGATAGAAGACAGTTTTCCCCACCTAAAGGGTATTAGATCCCTAGGCCCATTATGGAGCAAAAAAGTACATAGAAGATCAAAGATAATTTTCCCGCCTAGAGAGTATTTGTATACTCCCCCACCTCACCGCAAACAAATGTAGTTTTTACTACATTAAAAATAAAATGGTGTAGCCGCGACTTGTAACCAAGGTATAGAACGTGTTCGAGTATATGCCTGACCAAAATTAAGCATCATTATTTCGAACATGGTTGAATTCAGATTGGATAGAATAAGTTCTTCCATCCAGAGACCGTACAGAAGAAAATACTGAAATGATCACGTCTATTTCCCCACCTAAAGGGTATTAGATCCCTAGGCCCATTATGGAGCAAAAAAGTACATAGAAGATCAAAGATAATTTCCCCGCCTAGAGAGTATTTGTATACTCCCCCACCTCACCGCAAACAAATGTAGTTTTTACTAAATTAAAAATAAAATGGTGTAGCCGCGACTTGTAACTAAGGTATAGAACGTGTTCGAGTATATGCCTGACCAAAATTAAGCATCATTATTTCGAACATGGTTGAATTCGGATTGGATAGAATAAGTTCTTCCATCCAGAGACCGTAGAGAAGAAAAAACTGAAATGATCACGTATAGTACACGATTCCTAGAATATCATAGAAGATCAGTTAAATGGATTATATCAAGTATAGTTCCAAAAGCCCTCATAATTGGATTCATGCCCATTAAAAAAATTCTTATTCAACAGTAAATCATACATATATAAAGGTATAAAATAAAATTTAGCTTCTTTTAATAAGCAATAACCAATTAATAAAATTATCGATTCAAGAAATAATAAGAAGGAATATTCAAAGTTACAATAAATTTAAAAAATAAAATCACAAAGACGAAATCTATTATTCTGCAATAGATAGGAACAATCACATCCATTCGCTGCAATACAAAAGATGAAAAAGTGTTTATAAGTGAATATAAATGTGTGTAGATTTGAATAGACCATTATAATGGATAAAGATGAACATACCTCATAGGTTTCTAAATAGTTCCTTGTAAACAACATTGGTAGTCGTATCAGTTGGATTGCCATCATCATCCAATGCCAACAACTTCAGACCTTTCATGTTTGTGACCCTTGAAAATACAACATACAACTGTCCATGGCAGAAAACAGGCTTTGGAAGGTAGAGTCCTACGTGAGTTAATTATTGACCTTGGCTCTTGTTGATTGTCATTGCATAGCAAACTGATATGGGAAAATGTCTCCTTTTAAATCTAATAGGAAACTTAGTCAGATCTGATGGGCTCATTACCATTCGAGGTATGTAAACTTTCTTCTCAATATTTTTTTCATGTATTGTCTTCGCCTTAATAGCATGTGTGCCAATATGGGTGACAATCAACCAAGTTCCATTACATAGCTCCTGTGCCTGATTGATGTTCCTAAGGAGCATGATCGGATAACCTTCTTTCAGACGAATGATGTGATTGGGTATCCCAGATGTCTTAATAGTATTCAAGAAACTCAACTGAATAAACATCGTCTCGATTAACCACATCGTCCTCGTTGAGACATATGCTATCCGCATTCATGAACTCCTTTGAATCTCCATGCGATAGTGACATTATGTAATTAATCAATGACCTCCTGCACAATCTTAATAGTTGGTGCAAGTATAGCTCGGTCTAGGATGTACCGATTGTCACCAACATTGTCAAACAATATGGGGTACATACTTTTTACTACAGTTGCAATAGGTGAGTCATTAGAACGGATCAAAATATCATGGGTCAATTTGATCTGAACCTCTCCATCATTATCACCGCCAACATCACCAACCCCAACTTTCAATAGCCAATCTACAAAATCCCCGATTGACCTAGACTCCAGACTGCAGGCAATGAAACTCATGTTAAACAGGTAAGATAAATTATAACATATATTATTCTAATAATGTATACTATACAAAGTATGAAACGGAATTATAAATATAATTTATAGCAAGCACGTTAAAAATACTTGTAAACGGATGTTCGTAGTTAGTTTGAGTACGCGACAGTGGTCCCCATTCCTTCGAGATAAGGAATTGAATGGTGTACTATATCTTGCCTACTACCCTTAGGTATGACTGACAATATCTATCTAAAATCACCACTAAATACTATAATCAATCTACCAAAGGGCTTCGTAGATGGTCTACCACGAGCATCCCTCATAACATCCCGCAGACTACGATCAAGAGCCTCGAAACAATAGTTGTTAGTCATTGGAGCCCCATCCCAAATAATCAACTTAGTTTCCTTCAACAATCCGGTTAGATCACTACATGGGGTAATCCTACTACATGTTGTAGTCTCATCAACATTCAATGGAATGCTGAATCTAGAATGAGCAATCTGACCTTCGAAAAGAAGTAACGAAGCTATTCCACTAGAAGCAACCGGGAGGATTAAATCACACTTACCACACAATGCAGAGCATAGTGTATTCCATAAAAATGTTTTGCCAGTGCCACCATAACCGTAGAGAAAGAATATGCCGCCTTCACCAGAATCCACAACATCCATAATAGTATGGTACACGTTCCTTTACTCATCATTCAGACACGAATACAGACGATTATGTTGTGCATTCATATCGTGAATATCATATGACATTTCCTCATAAATCAAGTTATGTATGCCTGTATCTAAATTATAATCATATTGCGTAACTGTTGTCTAGGGTAACCCGAGTATTTAAGTCTTAAGTACCATTATTTGTCACTGCATTGTTCGGAACAAGCTTACCTTCAACATGGCTCAAACTCCATCCAGTCCTCTTAAGGAAATCTTCGACCTCAGCAAGAGCAAAAGTCTTCAACTGCTTATCAGTTAGCCGTAAACCTAAACACAAAAATTGAATAATACATGTTTATTAAACAAACAAAAAACACTCGTATGTAATCTTACCGGGGTTATTCAACTTTTTCCTAACATGGTATTGTATGTCGTCGGTAAGAAACTCCCATGTACTTTCCCAAACATGACATGGTCTTGGCATGCTCTCATAATGAATAAGCATGGAGAACAAATGTCTCAAGAAGTGACCCGATCCTCAAAAATTGGCTTCCTTAACAACATGTATATACTCATTGTCATCATCAAGAAGTCCTAGAGCGTAGCACCCATCACCGTAAGAAGAATGAACAACCCCATTAGTCGTTCGGAGATCCTCGAAGCAAGTGTCGCCTCTAATGTGATTAAACATTATCCTCATAAAATAGAAGCGGCCGGTCTTAATTGGGATGTGATATATTCTTCCAACCTTGTTATTGAACACCTTCCTATCTTTTCAAAATTTTGATTGGGCTCCCACACGTAGTACCTAGAGAACTCAACATAAAGGTACTTCCATGCCTCTAGATGTGTCTTGTTGACCTCCATTCATATAAGGAATTTCGTCTCAGACACGGTGTGCTTCTCCAATAACTAGGTGATCAAATCTCCATCCTTAAATGGCACTGATTGTTCACCTCCAAGTGAAAGGATAACCGCTCAACAGGTTCTAAAATGAATATCAAATGTCACTATGCGCCATACGGACTCACAAGCTGATACATATGGACAGTCGATATAGTACTTCACCACATTTTCAACTGTCACCTTGGCACCAATTCTATCAACTCCATTTTCACGTACTTGAATAAATATTTGATTGAATTGCTCTTGTTGCACCATTCAACATTTATGTGTGCTTGGTTTCATAAGAAGAAACGGATTGTATGGTACGACATACCTGCCAAATTTAACACATCAATGATGTTATCTTGTAGCTAAAATCCTTATTAAAATATATAAATATCGCTATAGAAAATAATGCTTGTATACGAATAAAAACAAATTCTTGTGATATTCATACCCGTTATCGGTAAGTGCTCCCTCTTTCTCAATAGTGGCACCAGTGTCACGTCTCTTATAAACTGAATCCGTTATCAAAAAATGGTTCTTTCATTGAAAGATTTGGAAAAATTCTTGGAGCAAATCCTACAGTTGTTCAGTTCAATCGATTTATATCTATCCACATATTTAAACTTAAACAACTTCTAAAAAAGGTATTCAATTTCAAATATTTTTCAACCAAGTATCCTTTGATTCTTATTTCGAAAGTTGATTTGATTTTTTTAGTCCAATATCTATTTATCCATATCTATAAATATCAACAACTTCTAAAAATAGTGTGACTTTTCAACTACTTACTTATATTTAAAATTGTTGATTTTTTTTGACTCAATTTCTCGGATACATCGTGTATCTAGTGAATATGGTGGGAAATATGGTGGAAAAATCCAACCTAAATGATTTTCAAACTAAAGTATAGGATGATGAGTTCTGAAAACTAAAATCAAGACCCTGAGTTCCTAAAATGAAGTATTTTTCTATATCACTGATACAGGTGTTGTGGATATAGAGATCACGGGATGGACGAAGGAAATTAAAACTGAACTCGAATTCATTACAAATTTTATATTTTAGTATAGTTTTGATTTGATAGGGAAAATAAAAAGATTAGGTATGTATATAATATAAAGGTTTGTTTGAAATTCTAACGAATTTGTGTATGAGAGATTACACATCATGATCAGTAAGGTACGCTTGCTAACTCAAATTACTCTAATTACATTTCAAAATTTTATTTAATCAACTCCATTAAAATAGCAAATCGGCTTGTTTAGATAATTATATCTCAATTAGAGTTGAAGCTAAGAACTTAGAAATAATTTCCTATTGTACGATGCATCAACATAATTACCAAATTGAATTGGCTTGATTAGATAGTTTAGTGAAAATATTCATAGGTAATAATATATAGATTAGAGTTCAAGCTAAGAACTGCATAATAATTTCTTATAGTACGAAGTTATATTAAGTTAATATAGAAATATAAACTTTTATTAATTTCACTAATTATGGGATACACGATATAAATGAGAAAAGTAGATAATTAAACAATATAAATGAATAGATAAGTGTCGAACAAATGAAATCAAAGTGGACAAACCTAATAAATCATATAAAAAACTCAAGGCAAAACTGAAATTGTTCGACTTATTTGAAATGAAATATAAATCCTAATCATGGTGTAACTTTCTCCTTCTTGATGACGACCTTTGAACTGGATGCTTGGACTCTAAGTCCACAATTCTCATAGTCATCGACATAGACGACCTTAACACGCTTGTATGGACTGTTGAAAGTGTCGCCACTCAGGATTTGGACGGGAACATCACCATCCAAATTCGCCGTGCGTTTTCCAGGGAGCTTTTTACCGGTAATATATGAAACCAAAAAGATATCACAGATGGTTGGATGCAACACGTGACAGGATCTCGACCAACATGTCGTCAGAAAGGTGAAGAATAGATGGTCTCTTTATGCGTTTTTTGACTGGGGAAGACATTTTTTCTGCTATGAAAATGCTTTCAATTTGCTACAAATTTCGTCCATTGCACTCATGCCTATATATAGGGATTGATTGAGAAATTTTAAAATTAATAATCACCTAAATTTAGAAATTAGTTGTTTAGTATAAGTTTGTTATAAAGTGAAAGTGTTACTTGATTTGTTGAACAAAATTTCAAATTACATTCTAATTATGGTATTTTGATTGACATTTTTCAGAGATTATCTGGAATATCTCTGTTCTTTCATTAACTACTTCCTTATGTATAGAAGTTATTGCTGAGTTAATGTAGTGTATAATATCCAGATTTTATAGATTATTAATTAGTGCATGAATTTTTATTTAACTATTGCTTATTGATAGTATGTAAAATAAGTAGAAGAAGTAATTTGGAAGGAAAATAGGAAGGGTCTTTGTTTGTCTGATTTTTGTTGGACCCTGTCTCACTATATTTAGTAATTTTTCTATATTCGAATTTTTGTAATGTATGTCCGAAATTGTTTATGAAAACTTGAGTTTAAACAATTCATTTTTAAGGTTTTAAAATTGTCACGTAGGATCTGACTTGTTCTAGTATAGATCTTCATTGAATATTCCATAATCTTTTATTATATATATATATATATATGCACTTATGTTATTGTAATATACATATATATATATATATATGTATATATATATATATATA
>JAYMSP010001271.1:0-34070 GCA_036897095.1 Plantago elongata
TATATATATATATTTATATATATATATATAACTACAATATATCAGTTAAAATTTTTAAAAATTGGAGAGGAAGAAAAGGAATTAACTCGTTGGCACTCTCATTCAATTTATGTAAATGGTTCCTTTGCATTGTCTATTTGGTTTACTAATTATATTGGACCACCTGATTAAGGGGATATTTATCATACCGCTGGAATGGTCATCTTCCCACTCAAATCGAATATTTTATAAAAAGATTTGATTTCAGTTTAAAAAGGCCCTTAAATTCTATTTAGTTAGTTCCCAAGTGAACTCATGGTTGTTACCATTTACACAAGTATGGGTAAGTACCATTCACACCTCAATTATATTATTATCCATCTAGCTAAAAAAATGGGAAATAGCCTGAATAACTAGAGTAACAACATCTTTTAATTAGTAGTAATGATGATTATAATACAGTACTTGGAAAATGATGACTAGTGGTAGTATTTATCAGGGAGAGAACAAAAAAGATATTATTCATACTTTCATATTGACAAAACTTTGAGAATATAATTTTGGATACAAAATATCGACACTCTTTACATGACCTACTTTCAATTGACAACTCAGAACATATCAATATATGCTAACACCACTCTTAGTCCACAATGTAATCATATAATAGTGGTTAATGACAGCAAATTACTTTATAATACCCCAAAAAAACTACAAATTTCTAGTCATTGAAATTTGTCTCCTATGCATCATAAAGCACAATGCTCTCCACTTGGTTATAAATTTAGTACATTTGAAACAAAATAAATCTTTAAAAGTTGTACCAAATCGTCACATTCTTGGTCACTTTTGGATAGGTTGCAGAATCGTACGTTGGATACTCGGTTAGAAGAGTATTAAATGAGGTTTAAGTGAGTATCATTAAATAAAATTGATGGTGAATTATTAATTGTTATTGGTAAGAAGAAAGCTCCAAAATTGAAGAATGACAACCAAGTTGTAGGCATGTCACATGCGTCATTATATGTATCTTAAAAGCGTAACCGCGGTCCGGCCACATAGTTAGGAACGTTGAAAATAACTTCATGCTACATATATAACTCAATTTAGATACCAATTGGAATAGAATTTTAGTGATATTTTTTAATTAAAATTGAATTCTTTTATAAAATAATCAATTTGGATGAAAAAATGGACACTCCAACAATATAACAAACAGGACCTTAACCATTTTCTACCACTACTTTTTAAATAAGTTGGGTATGGGAAGATTATATATAGCTACATTTATCTTTCAAGTGAGATATAATTATATCAGGGTCTTGCCAGATTTTAATTCACATATCCAATATTAATTTACAATCTTACTGATACACATTACATTCTATATTGTATTCCATTTGAATTACCTCTTAAAAGATTATGAATCTAGGTATTGATGATCAGTGGAGTATTAGAAAATATACACAATTAGAATCTACACATATGTACAAGTTTGTTTTATTCCTTGGGTTAATTGCAATGAAAACCCTCCAAAAATTCACATCACAAAAAAGGACCCTAAGTCCTTCATTTATTTTGTTGAGAAACCCTTGATCACAAAACACTATTTTGATATATATACCCTCATTTCATTGGCCGTGTGGCAGGGTGATGGTGGTGGGCAGTGGAGGAGGAGGCGGCGGGACGGTGGTGGCGGCCAACATTGAACAGTAGTAATGGAGTGTGAAAGAGAGAAGAAGATGAATAGTAGTTGGGTCTTTAATTGTATACCCCCTCCGTCCTAGTAAGAACGAAATAATTGGAAAAAATTACAGTTTTTAATAAAATATGTAGTATGTGGTTAAAAATGAGGTTGAAAAAAAATGTGTGGTGGAAAATGAGTTGTATTGTGGAGTTATTGCTAAAAATGAAAAAATGTTTCGTTTGTAATGGGACGACCAAAACGGAAATATGTTTCGTTTATAATGGGACGACCAAAACAAAAAAATATTTCGTTTGTAATGAGACGACCAAAATATTACATATGTATGGGACGGAGGGAGTGTTTGGGAGGGTCTTCCAATGTACTTCACCCTTCCTCTTTTAGATGAGGTAAATCGGATTGAAGGACGAATGGATTGTTCATTTTGTTCTCGTTGGGAATAGGTTATCTATTCCTTGAGTTCGTTAATACTCTTATGATTTATTTAATATTAACTTATAAGTCCGTTAAATTTATTTAAAAATAAATATGTTATGTAAATATATAACTAGTACTCCTTCTGTCTCGCTAAAAATGAAATATTTTCGACTACTACTAAAATTAAACAATTTCTATTTATAAGCAAATAACATTCACAATACAACTCATTTTTAACTACATATTATAGGGTCCACGTGTACTTTTTTTTATCTCAAACTCATTTTTAACCACATACCACATATTTTTATTAAAGACTTATAAAATTAAATTATTTCATTATTAATGGGATAAAAAGAGAGTAATAGTTTATAAGGTAGTTAATTTAATAAGCTTGTTCATATAATTTTTTTTTGTCAGTTTACATTTATGTACCGTATCTATCAAAACTAGCTTATCATCATTTAATTTACTATATATTTCACATAGTAAATGTAAAATAATAGGGACAAAAAGAGGGTAATAGTTTATAAAAATGTGGAGATAAATTTCAATTACACAATCAATTACAAGTTAGCTTATGAATTAATTTTACTAAATAAAGTCTATATATTAATTATTGCACCCTCTATCATTTCATTCTTATTCACCATAGTTAAATTGTATACATTTTCCATACCCCTCCACACACCTCATCCTCTTCTGATAGAGATCCGAACATTCTTAAGTTGGTACATCACTACGATAGACTCCGCAAATTAACAGATAAACTTTTAGTGACTCTTACACTAGCGATTAAAATCATGCTTTGTATATAAAAAAGTATGACTTGTAATAATATAATAACAATTTAGAATAAATGGAGTTGCCAAAATGGTAAATTAGGAGCCTAAATATAATATGAACAATAATAATAAGACAAGGTCGGAAAATTAGTGTTTGGTAATAAGCATTGAGTCCTGTCTGGCAAGAGACACCACAATAACATAAAGACACGAATTTGAAGAAGAAGAAGAAGAAAGGCAGCATTTTTCATTTTTGATTGATTTGATCACTTCTTCACGCCCACCACGTCTTCTCCTCCTTCCATCTGTATGGCATCTCATCACATCTAGCAACTAATCTCGGAAACTCTAAACAATCAAAACTATTTCTTTCAACTCAAAACTCATTCCATTTTTTCTTTCTCTTTTTCCTTCCTCAAAACAAAACAAAAAGCCTGTTGTTTCTCATTGGTTCATTTCGTTTCTTGTTCTTTCTACTTTTCTGGCAATCAACCAGTTTCTTCTTCTTCTTCTTCCTCTGTTCTGTTGTGTTTGTTTGTCCAAAATCTCAACACTATTTGTTTCAGAATTAACACATCCAAAAAGGCAAAAAGGAAAGGTTGTTTTTGTTTCGTTCTTGTTTTTTCTTGATTGTCTGGTTATATCTGTTTCTTTCATTCTTTACCAATCCAGCACCTTGCTTTAGTTTTTTTCCAACATACGCAACGACCCATTTCAAGAAACTACATGGAAAGTATACCCTTTTGAGGAAATGACACAGACAACAACAATCTAGCTATTGTTTGTTCATATTCTGTTTTTTGAGTTGTCGACGACATGTTTGTTGATTTGCCTCATAGAGTTATATCCTTGATTGAAAGATTGTTTGATCTGGGCTAATAAAGTGTGGAAGGTAGAAGAGCGTATGAAAGATAATGAACAAAGAACTCAGCGGCATTGTTAAGTCCTTGGAAGCCAAGTTTAAGAAAACACAAGCGTCTGCAAAGAAAAAAGCAAACAGCATTTTCACAGCAATGTCAGTGGCCCATGTCGATGATGATGATGATATCCTCAACCCTGGTCAGGTTTACCATGTTGACAAGTTTTTTCCCAATGGTGACGTTTACATGGGCCAATGGGCGGATAACGCCCCGAACGGTCACGGGAAGTCTCTGTGGGTGGATGGATGTATGTACGTCGGCGATTGGTCGAAAGGGAAGACGAACGGGAAGGGTAAGTTTAGCTGGCCGTCCGGTGCCACGTATGAGGGGCAGTTCAGGAATGGGTATATGGATGGTGAAGGGACGTACACTGGTTCCACAAATGACGTGTACAAGGGCTCTTGGGTGTTTAACATGAAGCATGGTAAGGGGATTAGGCATTATCCGAATGGGGATTACTACGAGGGGCAATGGAGGCGGGGGAGGCTTGATGGCAAGGGTAGGTACCAATGGAGCAATGGGAATCAATACATTGGTCATTGGAGACACGGGCGGATGAATGGAAACGGGACGATGATTTGGTTTAGTGGGAGTCGGTATGATGGTTGTTGGGAGGAGGGGTTGCCTAAAGGGAACGGTACGTTCAGATGGGAGGATGGAAGTTTTTATGTTGGGGTTTGGAGTAAGGATCCGAAAGAGCAAAGCGGGACTTACTATCCATCCGGGGTTCAAACGGCAAGTTTTGATTGGAATCCTCAAGAACTGTACTTGGTTAACTTGGGTGAATGTAGGGTTAGTAGCGGGGAGAAGATTACGGTCTTTCCTTCTCAGAAAACGGTCAACTGGTCTTGTGAAGCGAAATCATTGCAAAAGCAGTCGGCGTGGAAGAATTATAAAGATATTGATGCGAGATTGAGGAGAGCTTCGACAGATGGGACTCTGGGCAGTAGCGGCATAAGCGTGGGTTCAGCATCTGATTTGAGTTTGGACGGCAGTAGTGATTATTTAGGGTCTGCAAGAGAAGCGGACTCGTGTATTAGAGGTGATGGTTTAGGTGATTCACGAGGGAATAGAGGGCCTCATATGATAATAAAGCCTCCGAAAAAGCAGGGTATCACAATAGCGAAAGGACATAAGAATTATGAGCTAATGCTCAATCTGCAGCTTGGAATAAGGTATTGTCATCTTTAGGATTCATCATGAACTGTATGTGAATGCCTCTTAGCTTTTGTGTTTAGATATTGAAAATTGAAATCCTTGGGTCCTTCTGTTGCCCATTGACTATTAGTATAAGCTTTTGGATGGTTAATTTCTAGCAGGTTTCGTTGCTGAGAATATTTATGATTCAATGAAGCTAGATTAGGACAAGAATCATTGAATCTAAAGTCTTTATGTTTCTTAGTTTAAGTTGATGTTTATAATTTACAGAATAAAGAGATATAGAGCATAAATGTAGGCTTCTTGTTCTCGAGTTGTTTGTCTTTCTATTCTTCATAAACTTTGTACTTCAAATGGAGGAACTATAAAATTCTTAACTAATGAGTAATGGGACATTAGACATGGGTTTGTATAGTTTCAGATTTTGAACACGAATACTTGTACAATGTCAAATTATCTCCATGCTACTATTTGTTAAGTTTCTTCTTGTAGCTCATTTTTACCGTTATTCAGACATTCTGTAGGAAGACCTGCTCCAGCTACATCGCTTGATCTTAAAGCTTCTGCATTTGATCCAAGGGATAAAATATGGACCAGATTTCCTCCGGATGGATCAAAGCATACACCTCCTCATCAATCATGTGAATTCAGATGGAAGGATTACTGCCCACTGGTTTTCAGGTGAGGTACTGGTGTATTGTGTTTCTGATCAACATAACACGATAATGCACAAATTAATTACAACAGATGCTTATCTCGGGTACTTTTTCTTCAGTAAGCAAATTTTTCTCAGTTACCTGTGATAATGTTTCCAGGACTCTCAGAAAACTATTCAAGGTGGATTCCGCTGATTACATGATATCCATATGCGGAAATGATGCCCTTCGGGAGCTCTCCTCACCTGGAAAAAGTGGAAGCTTCTTTTACTTGACCAATGATGACAAGTACATGATTAAAACCATGAAAAAGTCAGAAGTGAAAGTGAGTTTCATTTTCAACTACCAACCTAAACCTGGTGACTACTTTTTGTTCCTTTGTCAAGTATAGATTTTAACACGTTGATGAGTAATTCCAGAAACCCAAATTTTTGTAGCAGGTTCTCAAAAGAATGCTTCCCGCTTATTATAATCATGTCCGGTCCTATGAAAACACTCTGGTTACAAAATTCTTTGGCCTTCATTGTGTGAAGGTGACTGGACATGCTCAAAAGAAGGTAATGGAACCGAGTTCATTCTGTTTATGAAATCTGAACAATATTAAACTTCAGTGATTGCAAAGCCTCTAATGCATGTTACTTGTGAACAGGTTAGATTTGTCATAATGGGAAATTTGTTCTGTACTGAGTACCCCATCCATAGGCGTTTTGACTTGAAAGGATCTTCTCATGGCCGCTTAACTGAAAAACCTGAATCTGAGATTGAGGCAACAACCACACTCAAGGATCTTGATTTGAACTTCATCTTCCGGCTGCAGAAGTCTTGGTTTCAACAGTTTTGCTGGTAATCTAATCGTAGACTTATATGTGAACTGCATGAATAAATGAGTTTCCGAAATTCCCTCGTGTCTTTGTAAAATAGCTGCACCAAAATCCCCCTCTCCCCAAATTAGGAACTATTTGGCGCACAAGCACTTTCTGGATATGCATCGAAAGAAGTTTGGTGTAGAATTTTTCAACCAACGGTGAGATGTAACTCAGAGTCTTATATTAGTCTCTCATGACATTGGCTCCTGAGGAATGAGTTTCTCTTATTAAAAAGTCTTGGGTAACATAACTGTTAAAAGTACTAGATCAAAAAACGTTGGGGGATTCAGATTTTTTAATAACCAAGTATGGCTGGGTATCAGCATCTTACAATGCAATAAGAAGTTCAAAGGTGCATTGGTAATGATTTGGAAATTCTAATGTGCAGGCAAGTAGACAAAGATTGTGAGTTTCTTGCACAGGAGAGAATCATGGATTACAGTCTATTAGTTGGCATTCATTTCCGAGAAGTATCGCAATCTGGTGAACCACTAAATACCAATTCCAGAGCTCCAAGTCCTACTGGTATCTTAAATATAGCCAATTGTTTCCATCACTGCTTCCCATTCTATGCTTCTTTTAATTTCCCTTTTTCACATTCCCTGAACCTATCGTGTTTGTACGTTTCCAACGAATTATGTAGGTAAAGCGAATCAAAGTAGTGAAGCTGGCACTCCCGGATTATCCAGGTCAGATTAGATATCCTTTCTGACATTAACAAACCAGACACATTTTCACAAGTCTGCATGCAAATTGAGATGCTCATGTTAAAAGTTTCCTTCATAGTAATCTCCACCAGGTTATAATTCTGACCCAGTAACATCTTACTCTGACTTATTGCAGATCTTCTATAAGATTAGGTTCCAATATGCCAATACGAGCCGAACTAACAGTGAGAAGAAACAAAGCCGATCCACAGCTGGTTGGTGAACCTACAGGGGAGTTCTATGATGTTGTCCTAGTATTTGGCGTAATTGACATACTTCAAGATTACGATATCAGCAAAAAGCTCGAGCATGCATACAAGGCATTTCAGTATGACTCTACATCAATATCTGCAGTCGATCCCAGACTGTACTCCAAGCGTTTTCGTGACTTCATTTTCAAAATTTTCACAGAAGACGGCTGAACTTACACTTTGTCGGATGTCTTTATCGTGTGATTTGGGTAGATGTCAGTGTATAGTTGATAAACCCCGGGGAGGAAAAGTGAATAAGAGAGAACTGTTTTCCCCCATGAAGCTCGGCCCTTGTGTATCATGGCGCCTTTAGCGTTGCATGCTGCTGCAGTTAGATTTTTGTTCATTCCTTGTATTTATAGTACAGTTAGGTCGTAGGATTGGGTCAAGTTACGGGATAGAAACATGAAGATGTCCTAAGATTAATATTTTCGTACCAATTCAGCTGTCTCAGAATTGGTCGAAGAGTCATTGGGCACGCTGTTGTACAGAGAGAAGAGAAACAATGAGAAGAGACAATGGCAATGGAATACACATTCAATAGTTCCACACAGCTGCTCATTTACTTTTTGCTGCTAGTATTTTACATTTCTCTATTCAACTTTACCTATCTAACCTTTGGCTCTTAAGTATAGGCATGCCATTCTAGGATGTCATAAAAACGCGGCGTGTTATATTCATCTTGCATCAAATTCTTTTCCTGCACAATGTCCGTCTTTTAGAACACTGGAACTTCAGTTCTGCACGGGAACTTTCTCGTGCTTTATGCGTGAGAATTTACAGACTTGGTCATATCATCGACGTTTTAGGAATGACTGGTGTTGTTTAACAGGCAGATTGAGGAACTAAATGGCAAAAATACATTCAAAAACGAACGGACAAGATAAGGGAAGGACAGAACTGAATGTCAGAATCAAGATTCCAAGGAAAATATCAGAGGTTTGTATCTTGTTGACTTTGGAGGAAAAGTGGGTATCCATAACTTTTTGGCTTGTCATTGCATTCTTACAAGTAAAAATATCATATCCACAAGATCATGATGACCAGTCGGCTAGTTTTCTTGAGCAAATGTCAGCATTGATTGCAATAATTTGCATTAACAATCAGAGAAAAGCTTGTATCTACGTGCTTGCATGTTATGCTTCTTGGAGATGCAAGTCAATGGAAATTAACTTGATTTATGTTTCTTTTTTTGTTGATATGAATGGTCAAAGAAGATAAGTTGATCTTGGTGTAAAGATATGATTGCTAACCACGTCTTCTTTGAGCACATAATTGATAATTATGTGTTACCTATAGAACCCGTTAACCCTGAGAGCTACATTATGCTGATTAATAATGTTAAGCTTAGCTAGCCCAATCCGCAATCGTTAAAATTTTGGGTTTTTGTGCTTTTCACTCTCAATGGGAGTTAGACTTCTGTCAATAAAACTCATTTATAAGACTTTCTCAACAACGAAATACATTTTATACCGAACTATAACAAGCCGAGCTAAATCTACACTCAAAGTATTCTTGAGTTTGAGCCAAGCTATGTGATACTCTCGGTTCTTCTGGTTTAACATCACTGGATATTTTGGGGTGCAGGACAGATGGGGTTCAAGACCACAAGTAGTGTCCACATTTCACCAACTTAAGTACTTCCTTTCATATATATCTAGTATCGTCACCATTGTCATCAATGGATTGGACTTGTTAATGTCGATAAATAAGTGATTATATCAGTAAACTTTAGAATTTATAATACACTAGTAATGTCTGGAAATGTAAATACATATTTACAGCTAAACAGACAAGTAATTTGATGGGTTTCATTACTGTACTTTTTCAAGATTAGCTGAACCTCAAGTTTATGGTCCTAACAGCGTATCCATTTACACTGACACTGCAAATAAGAACCACAGAAGATTTCTACTTCTTTGTCAGAAACTATAAACATTGGCCTGGTACCAGCCAAGATCATGGAGAAAATCCTCACAGAAAGTAGGACTATTGTATTTTTCCCGAGCAGTACTCATGGAAAGTGGAAACCATCTTGACCATGCTGCAGTGCCCTTTTCAAGTGATGTTGATGGATTTCGGACGTGGAACATGCCAGAATTGTGCCAAATATTACCATGGGTCGGACTTGTAAAAAAGGATATTTTTTTTGTCAGGTCGACTAGACCAGCCTTCCTCCATCAAGATTAGGTTGAGTCTGACAAGCAGCTTTTCAACGGCTTCTTCCTCCAAATATTTGATTGAATCTGATTGCTGCTCGGACGTAGAATCCATCTGGGAATGGTTTATCATATACAAGTACGTCAGGAAAAAGAACAAGAGAAGGGCAGTGTGCTCAAAAGAGATGTTCTACCTTTGTATCCTGATATAGCTTAAGGAACTGAAGAGACTCTTCATAAAATCCACAATGGTACAGAAGAATGGCGTAGTCTCTTATTTCATCTGGCTCGTTTGTTAATATGATAAGACGTTCACATGCTGTAAAAAGAGCACGTGTAAATGATTAAGGACGAGCAACTCAAATTGGTCATGCACAAGATCTGAAACAACTTGTCAGGAGAAGGTGAAAGTTGTTGAACTATCCTAATAAACCAACTGCACATCTGCCATAGATCTAAATACACTTTGGTTGAGTCTGGCATCTACCGTCACTTTCAGAGGGCCTTTCTGGGGAATCTTATATCCAAACTTATAACTATGCGTCATGATTATTTACTTTGTTTTTTTATAGATCCTAGGGAAAAGGATACTGCAAATAATACCAAATAAATACAATCTATTGATTTACGAAACACTACGAAAAAAGAATGACGGGAAAACACCCCAACCATATATACTTAAGAGCTGGGACTATATGAATGGGATTTCTATGAATTATGAATTGAATGTCTTTCTTCGTTCTTCTTTCAAACAGTTATCCAAAACTTATAGTATATTTATCGGAATAATATGCATTTGTTTCTAGTTCGATTTTGTTTTAAATAAGCTCGTACTTGGAGAATCAACATTATGAGTTGTTCATTTTCGTAATTATGTCTGATATGCTTGTTATATTACGCTGGAGCACAACACCTACCTAATAAGCCTAATGCAATGCCTAGATAGAGAAGTTAGACTATGTCTTGTATATTTCATATGCCTGTTAGAACTAACTACTAGAAAAATATCTCTTACTTTTATGAAATGTGTGATTCCTGGCCAGACTCTTACTTACTCTTACGAGTTTTATCTGTTTCTTATTTCTTTCTATTTAATAATCTATTTAAGTTTCTCTATTATATATTCTTGTGACTTTTTTTAGAAGCTGTTTAAAATCTGGTACTTCCAAAAGAAAAATAACCAAATCCAGATGCGAATGCTCTTGATAACCTATTTTATTTTTTAGTTTATTAGGTGAGGTAGTAAAAGCACGTGTTTTCTATTTAGTCTTTGTTGGGATATTTTCTTTTCTAGGTAAAGTGTGGTATTTTTGCTTGTAGTAGTTTGTCTTAACTTCAGAAGAGTTTTTATGAGATATTGTATTTGTCTCTTCCTTTAGAATGCACGACTTCTTTAATGCTTATAAAACTTAACTCTATTATACATGGGAGTAGCCCTTATCATTTTGCTCATATGGATAACGTAACGATTGATGATGTAATTATCGTATAGGCCCTTATTAGTCAATTAGCTAACACTTTTAAAAAGGTTGAAATAGATTTCTATTGTCTGAACTATTTTAGTACAGTCTTTATTATTTATATTGGTATGGAAATGTATTCTACGCATGATTTTTTTAACTCTTATCTTAAATAGTCGTAAATTATTCCTTGGATTCGAGTTACCTGTTTGTGTTATATATTTCTACTATAGTTAGTACTTGCATTTGTACTACTTGTCACGAAACGCTCTATGTGTTTGTTCTCTTCTATTTAGAGTCTATGTATTTGATACTTTATTTTGTTGTAATTCAGGATTCTAGATTGTATTCTATTACTCTTTCACTACTTATTTATTTAGTAGGGTAAAAATATAGGAATAAGAAAATCAAAACAAAGAAATAAGTTCGGTAGATTAAATTTTGAAATTAAAAACTATTTTTTCTCAAATTCTAAGAATTAAAAAACGGAGTCCTATTTTTTTATTATTTTCTTTTCGGGCCAGATTTAGCTCTAGCAGGTAAATAAGAAGCGTTTGGAAACTGCGGCAAGACTGAAAAATGACTCACTATAACCTATACTTTCTGTTAGGTAAAAACAAAAAAAATGGGAAATAAAGCATCGATAAATCCTACATTTAGTTGTCACCACACCTATTTTTTATACAGGCTATACACTGTATTGGTTTATATATATATTATTTTTTTAAGTAATGCTAGGATATTATGTACTCTTAGGAATGCAAATGATACTAAAATATGGTTAGGATCTACTGGTTTTTGTACTAGAGATAAGTCAAAGTACCTTGAGTTAACAACCTGCTACACTCCCCTAGTTTTCAGTACGGTTCATTCCTACATACACCTTTCATCGAATAGAGTGAACTTTAAGTACGTAATACTAGTGAGCGCCTTACTAAGACAAATACTTTTTCAATGACTAAGTCCCTTAAACGCTTCTGAAGCTAAAGGCATCTTATTTCCTCAACTATTAGAAATGACTCAATGTTCTCTCCTGCCTTAAAATGCTACTAAGAAAGTAAAGTCCTTTAGTTATCCATAAGTAAGAAGTTAGCATTTCTTTTCTATTTCCAAACAAGGAGCAGCTTGCTAGTAGTACATTCATTTTAGTTTATACTTAGTTTTTTGCGTAACACGTAATTTATTTATACTCTATCTACCTCCTTTGTTCTAATTTGTTAGAAGATATGAGTCCTCACATAACAAGTGTTACTTCAGTTCTCTTAATAATGTAATAAAAAATTTAGGTAAGGAAGGGAAAATTCATATTTATTTCTTTTCATTTTATAAGGTTACTATAATAGTAATCAGTCAGTATAGTAGTAAATAGTACTAAAAAAAAGATTAAATAGAGAAGGGTATGTGTTTTTATCGAATTTAACTTATTATAGTACACCCATAGTATGACAAACACTTAAAAACGCAACAGGAAAAAGTATAGAAACCTAACAATAATATGAAAAATCTGAATGAATCAGAACAAATGTAGATAAAAGCTAAATGTACCACTATTACAAACAAGTGAGGCTTAAGTACTCTTACTATAAATTCTGTAAATTTCCAATATCCTCATCTGCCTACATACAGCTTTATATACTTTTCTGATATGCTATATTTTTAGAAACTACAACTAAGTCTAAATAGGTGCTCACAAGGATCCATCATAATTTATAGAAAAATAAGCACTCTCTTTAAAATGAATTTTTATGCTACGTCTAATAACTAATACTACTATAAATATTAGGAAATATCTATGAAAAATTATATTAAGATATAGAAATAAAGACATATACATTTAGGGGTATACTATATTTTAGATACTATTTGTTAATATCCTATTTGTTAGAGTCTTACTTATCTAAGGGGATATACTACCTAACAGGATCCAATATTTGCCAAGGGATAACTCTCTTAGCCCCCTCTATTTATGTAACATAATTAAGGTTCTCTATATGAAGAAAAATATATTGATTGTCTTTTATAATATTTTTAAATATAAAGATTCTCTATTCTATAAGGGGGATAGGAGAAGACTTACATACTAAGTACAAAATAATATTATGTATCAAGGACTACAGTATCTTCTCAACTCTTTAGATAATTAAGAGATAAGTAAGGTACCATTAAGCCCTAATTTATGTGTAAGCTATATTTGTACCATATAAATAGGAAGTACTCCTACTAAAAATAAAGTTTTTTTAAGACATAGATATGTATATTATACTTCTGTAAGGGAAGACTACTTATTTCTAATAGAGGTATGAATTAGTACATATCCCTTAAATGTTGCTTAGTGTACGAGTACTTCTCCATGTTCTAAAGAGGGATTAAAGACTTCACTGGATTTTTTAATAGTAAAGAAAGGGAGGAGTCTATCTCTTCTTTCGCAATTCTACTTTGTTTAATTTAAGAATTTTTATAGATGATTAAGGCAATCTTCTATAGAAGTACACCCTTTTTTACTTACCAGGGTATATTTCAGGTAATATTTAACAATGATCAATCTTCTAAAGTAGTTAATACACCTATTAGAAATATATGCGGAAGTAGTATACCTTTTCTATTTTATTAAAAAGAAATAGTAACTTTACCAAGTCTTTATTAATGAGCTATAGGATATAGAGAAGCACGCTTACTTCTAGATAGTTTATTTAAGTAATAAATAGAGAGCTCTATGGCTTATTCTCTTTACACTATATTTTAAAACAGTTATTTACTATGCTTATAATTATATTTAATCACTAGGAGGACTGGAGAGTAATGCATCCCTTATATCTTATACTTTAAGTAATTGATAAAGATAACACAAATATTATATAAGATAGCTCCTTTAGGTCCTTTCCTTTTATATATAAAATGTATGTGAATTGTAGATTTATTGCCGTATACTATATTAGATTAAGTTGCCCTTCAGAGTATGGGTTATATATGTACTTAATACTTCTTGCTTATAAAAAAAAGTAGTAATAGAGACCTAGTTACCTTATAATTATTTCTTAAAATACTAAACATGTGTAAAATAAAAGCGTACAAGGAAGAAATATTTCTATATAATTGTTTAAGGAGAAATCACTTTACACTTAATAGGAAAATACTATAATAAAGTACTAAATAAGGCACCTTCTAACTCCTATAAAGGTAGTATTATAAAGAAGCTATTACTTTGTGAAATGATTAAGATATTATATATTACTAATGCTTAACACTAGAGAGGAGTGCTGTATGTATACTTTTATAATAATTATAGTTTACAAAAAAGGGTGTATTCTTTATGCCTATTATAAAGTATAAGAGAAATATTACGCTACCTTTAATTAATAGCAAACGAGAGCTTTAGGGTGTTTCTACACTTCATACTAAGCACTTATTAGAGAAGCACCTTTATTTCTTTACAATATTAGATAAGAAAATAAAAAGTATAACACACCTTACCAATTAACTAGTTAAGAATAGCTAGATCATCAAGTAGTAATCGTATTTATTTAAAGGAGCTTACATATTAGAAGAGATTACTCCTAAGTACTTATAAGAGAGGCAGTTAGTCCTATAAGATATGGACTAACTCCTTTAATAAGGATGACTTATTATTATAAGAAATTACTATACGAAAGGAGAGGGAGTTGCCCAATAAAACTCTCTAAACTAAAACATTTCTGTATAGGCATGCGCTATATCTTTCTAGTAATACTCTATTGCCAACTAATTATGTATAAACATGGGTGTACTTATAATTTACCTTATAAAGCTTAATGTTAAAAGAGAATTCCCTTTTAGTTATACCTAATAAAGTAACTTTAATACCCCAATTTACATATTATAAAAGAGTGTACCGATTCTAGGCTATACTTACGCCTTAAGGAATGCTAGTTACTACCATTTATAGCAAAAAATTTATATTTAAAGTTATTTAAAAGAGCTTTCTTCTTACATAATTATTAATACCTTCTAGTCATTATATAGATATAAGGAGAACGCGGTGTACCTTACTATATAAATTATATCATAAGTACTTTTAGGAAATCTTTATTATTAATTAAAAGAAAAACAGGCACCCTTCCCCTGTAAAATGTATGCTTGCTTGAATAACTTAGGTATAAAATTATAGTACTAGAAAGAGAGGGATCAAAGAGAAGTATACTTTCCTAAGAATATTCTATAAAAAAGTAATATTCCCTTGTAATCTCCCTATAATATATATATGAAAAAGTATTCCCTAAGACACGTAATATAAATAAAGCAATAGGTCCAGCCCCCTATGTATAGTAAGTGAAGACTCTAGTAATATAGATTTTAATAAGTATTCTGGTGTATCTTCTTAAGTAACTCGTCTCCTCCTATTTATAGAAAATATAGTAGTCCTTTATTACACACAGATAAAATATAGCTAATTTAGATTTTACCCCTAATACCCTTATTATTAATTAAGAAGAGTTAATACACCTATATATTACATAATAGATATTTTGATACCTTGCCTAGAATGTCTTGTACTAATTGTCGCTTATATAAATACGTCAAATTAAAGTGCAAGCCTTCTATAAATGCAATATTTTATTAATAAATCCTTCACTACTTAGTGCTTTAAATTTGAGTTTATAGTATGGAATATTTCTCACATTTAAAAGAAAGGGTGCGCCTTTATGAAATATCTTAGTCATAATGCATTAGTAATTGGTTACGTATATCTAGGGAAAGAGGGCCCGTTACCCCTATATTTAATAAAAGAATTATACTCTAGTATACTTTAATAGTCAAGTCCTGGGTATAGTGCCACTAGTAACTATTTATGCATATACATAAAGTCATAAGTGCTCCCTTTAAGTATTAAGCATGCCTCTAGATAATAGAGAAATGCCTTTAATTATTTCTTACTGAAGCCTTATGGGGCTATACTATGTAGTAATAGATAATGATAGATCTTCACCCATAGACGCATCTCCTTGATAATACTTAATAACTAGTAAGTGATACCTTGTTTCGTCGAAAGAGTAATCCCCTCTTTTCCTTATCATTTTAACAAAGAATTAATAATTAGTAAATTATAATCGTGCACACTTCTCCTTCTTAGACTTAATGAATACAACCACCCTTTATACCTTAGTAGTACCCTATCAAGAAGCAGCAGTACTTCCTCTAGAGCCTTTCATAATTATACATTTCTAATGAGGCTTACCTTATAATGATATGAGAGATTGTTCAAAGTATTTTATATAAATATGCGGAACCTCTTGATTATTGGAGAAAGCTATGCTACTAGATTTTATAATTATTTATGCCTTAAAGAGCAAAGGATCAAGTCAAAGGGATAAACTTACCTCTATTATATTTATATGTAGTAATACTTATTAAAAAGCTATCTTTGTAGCTAGTATCATGAAGGGAATAAAAAGTAAGAAGTCTCTCCATACTCTAGTATCTTGACTCGTAGTACATATAAATAGGTTTTCCCTTTACTAGCTTCTAAAAAGTATAGGTGTTTCTTGTGCCTTACCCTTATGAAAAGAAGAATCACTCCTTATTATAATTTATAATTGATTTAATACGTTATACTAGAATCTTATACGAAACACCTTGGTAAATACCTGGCTTAAGGTAAAGGTCTACTATTTTTACTTAATAATGGAGTTCTTTTATAATAGGACTAGAGACTTTGTTAGGAAAGATGAGATTCCCTTTGCGTAAGATATACAGCCTATTATAATACATATTTAAGGCGGCATTAGAAGTTACCTTTCTCACCAGTTATAGGGAACTATCTAAGAGATTAATTTTTTTAAAGTTTCTTGCTAAGAATGCACTTAGCGCAGGTTCTAGATATTTATTTAATAGTGTATATTTAAGTAATTATAGATATTATAGAATACAAGGAGCTTGCTTAGAGAACCTTATCAATACATATTTATTAATTCATTAGGTCCAAAGAGACAGGTTATCCTCCCTTTCTTTTATTATAGGGTTAATTACTCATCTTTAATACTAGAGAAGCTAGTATATAGGGGTCCTTTACGCATAATATTTATAGTTTATTGGAGGATACAGAAGAGTAACCCATAATTTCTTAAGTAAGAGAGTCTATTCTTAATACTATTTTATAAAGAAAAAGTACTCAAAACTTATGAATTTTATGCTTTGTAACTTTGTAAAATGCTGTACTTAGAGATAAAGTGTCTACCCCCATATTTGAATAACTTGAGTATACAGTCCTTAGTACATTCTTCCTTAGGTAAATAGAAACTATAAAGTAGATCTTATAGCTCCCCTTCTCTCTGACCTGTTCCCTTCATAATTAAGTTACTACTTGAACATACTTATTTTTATTGTAAGGATCTGTACTTACATATGGAGACTTATATAAAAAGAGAGTTATAATACTATATATTAGATCTATAAGTTAAAAATTAATATTAGATAGAATTTAAAACACCTAGAGTACCAGCTATTATATAGAAGATGAGGTACTTTACCCTTCTTTAATATTTCTAAGAGAATAAGGAGTCTTTATCATAGCACTTATAGAGGCATATTTATTCGTAAGTACTCCTAGTAACTCACTCTATTTGTATAATTATAAGACCTATAAGGGCCCTCCCCTCCAGCCTCATTTACTTTTAATTTAGTATTTCATAAGATAGAGTGATAAGTTCTTCTATAGCGCACTTAATAATGAAGCATTCCTCTTAAAGGAGTAGAGTACTTTCCACTTCTCTTTGCGTATATTTATAAAATATTTATAACATAGTTAGCTCTTTAAGTACCCTCTTAAGTAACTATAATTATTAAAGTATGAATTTAATTTCTCTTCTTTTATGTATATAAATAGTGTATGACGTATTAACGGATAAAAGAGTACTATGAGTAATTAATTATATGCCTATTCTAATAAGAAAGAAAGGAGATTACTCTACCATCTATTTTATTAAGAAAGTAATTTAACGAAAAAAATTTTTAAAGAGGGATGTATACTTTAAAATAAAGTTATTAGTATAGAATTCATACTATACCCTAGAGTATAGTTATAAGATAGAGGAGAGTAGTCCCTTTTTCCGTTTATACTAGGAGAGTTTTTTTATTACTTTCTTAAACGTTCCTTATTATACCATAGAGAGATTATACCTTACTATTTGCGCCTCTTTTACAAGTATTAATGGTAAGACTGAGCCACACAAGTACTATCTTTTATACTAAAGAAGAGAGTCTACTACTTTTTCTTATAAGTATTAAGCACGCCTAGTATTAGAGTACTATATTACCTTTTACTTACCTTTATCTAAAGGAGTTCACACTAGAGATATTTTACTAATAAAAAGCACTCCTTTATTCTAAAAACCCAAGTGATTAATTTATTTAAATAACTTCTTTCTAGAAAGATTAGTTACGAAGATAAAGACTCCGAAGCAATAAAGTATACATATCTACTAAAAGAGCACGCATTGGGTCAAATCACTACTTAGGGATAGTAGAGTAATCCATTTTATAAGGAACTAGTTAATCTAGGTTACCTAAGTTCAGTATTTATTTTATAGTAAAAGAGAGAGAAGGGTTATCTTGCCCATAGCCAGTGCCTTATTTGCGTTAGTGTATAGAGTACTAGTCTTATGCCCTTATACCTTAATTTATGTAGCTAGCAGCCTTTATTTACCAGGAATATAGTAAGGAGAAGGTCCTTTACTCGCTTTATAAGAAAGAGACAAGAAGAGCAATTCCTTTCTTACTACTTAACTTAAAATCTAATTAAAACTTGCTCGTGTAAGAGACTTATTACAGAAGAGCTTATTTATCCTTTAATACTTATTATTAGATATTAAGATATCTAGGCTATCTATAGGCATACTATTTACTTATAGTATAGAATAGGAGAGAGTCTTTCCTAATTATAAGAGATACCTTTAAAGAATACTCTATATTCTATTAATTCTTTAAATATATTATGGCCCAACTACTTTATCATGCACAACCCGAACGAAGTAAAAAGGAAGAAAACTCTCAACTATAGAAGCTAGTTACAAGAGATACTTTCTAAGATAAGCATTAGCATCTTCTTTAACTAAACTTTATGAGAGACTAGTTAGAGTTATTTACCCTTGCTTACTGTACTACCAAGAAAGGTATGCTACACTTATGTAAGTGTACGTCCTTAAAGAGCATAATTTTATATAATTATAATTTATAAATACTTTCTTTTCTATCTTTTTATATAATAACCTTCCTTCTATTATAAGTTCTCTTTTGCTCAAGTACAAGTAATAGTATATATACTATTCTTTATAGGGGCTATATTTATAAAAAAAGAGTTTTATTACTCCATATATATACTAGTAACTCTTTAATAACGAGTTATAAGTGTTAATTAAGATTAAACTCAAGTACACTTAAGAGCATCACGTTTTATTAATAGAGTCTTATTATACTTATTAAGAGGTAAGCTCTCTTTAATAAGTAGAGCTATAAATATAGACTATAGATGGGTTCCATAATGCTCTTCATTAAATAAAGGTATAGATCTCGCCTATTTTACTCTAGAGTTATATCATTGCATTGCTTAAAAAACCGCAACGCACTTAGGGAATGATCATCTATATAATTAGAATAGAACTCGAATAAAAAAATAAAGATTTATAGGTTTGGTAAATTACTCATAGTCATAGCAGCCACAAAATAATAGTTTAAGGTTTAAGTCAACAAGGTGAGTAGCAATATTTTACTTTTTCTTAGGAAGTCCAAGGCTCTACTACTTTTTGTTAGAATAAGTTCTATAAGTCAGTACTTTAATCTAGAAGAAGCAAAGTATTGTAATTTGTGAAATAGGTTCGTTGGGACAGGGTGCAAATGAAAAGAGATCAAACCATGTTCAAAGTTTAGTACGACGAGGCAATATTAGACAAAACTTCTTTATTACCAACTCGAAGATTCAGAGGTAATGATGACTATATTATAGTTTTAGTCTACTCGTTACTACAAATTACAACAAAAGATACAAGACATGTCTCCAAATCTAAAAAAAAATAAAAATGTAGTTTATAACACAATAAGCTTGTTCCTAGCATACGCTTACTTACTACTATTATAAACGTCGAGAGAGAGGACGCGGGAATTATATTATTACCCAACACTAACTCCTACCCTTTCCCTTCTAGTTTACTTCTGTGTACTAGAATGTCGTATATGGGTATATCTTTAGGTAGAGTTTTATCTCTTTCCCTCCTAACATTTCATAGATAGAATGCACAGCTTTCTTAATAATTTTTTATAAAAAATTATAGGACTTAAATAATAGATTTATATAGAGCATAGAAGTAGTACTTATTGCTCACATAGAATGTTAATGGTAATCTTCTTTGTAGGCTTTTTTATTCATTTAGATAATTATATGTTCTGTTCTCTTGTATGGATGTTTTCACTATCGAATATATCTATATCCTTAACGAAATGCCTTTTTATCTATGTTTCTTTCAAATCCTTGGTTAATCTACTTTTTAGATATTCCTTTCCTTTTTTTGATAGATCTTTAAATCTCGAAATAGTTCTACACTAGAAAAAGTGGGCAGCTTCAAGAAAAAGACATTTGGAAAACATTAAGTAGTATTTAACGAATGAAAAACACAAAAACGACGCTTATGTTTCATAATAAATGTGATGAGTAGTGCCGTCTTATACCTAATATCTCAGTTTGCCGTTAGTAAGATCCAACATTTCCATTTCTTTCCAGCACATTTTCTTTTTCAAACAAATAAAAACCGATAACCAAAAATATAACTTGCCTAGGAAGTCCTTATAGGAATTTATCAGTAAAACTACACAAGTTTTTCTCTATAAATCTACTTTATTCAGGTTCAGCGAAGAATTTATATCCATTTTTCACAACAAGCAAGGTGCATAGACTTTTAAAAGAAAAAATAAAAGAAGAAAACGCAGTAAGACTTTTTTTTGCATATCATAAGAATAAAAATTTTTTATAAATAGATAGGTCTAAAAATAAATAATAATAGGCGTGTATGCTCTCTTTTCTCTTTTTGTCTCATAACCTGCATTGTTTAGACCCAAATGGATTTTTCTTATATCGAATCTAAGTGCTCTCAAACGTAACTCATTTCAAAACTATTTGAACAATAACATCTAACCCCGACAACGAATATTTTTCACTGAACTCAGCTTTAAGATTATCTTCGTATTATACAAAGTCCTATGCACAAACAAGCTAGCTGTTCAAGAAAGAAGGCTAAGCTAAATGCATTCACTCAAATTCTATAGGCAAGAATATACATAATCTAAAAGATAGAATAGATAAAATAAGCCTAGGGAGCAACTAGAAAACTATTAAGAAGTATGCCGGGTGTAAAATGACTTATGAAAAACCTGCCTGCCTTTCAGATAAGTATAGAAAGCTCTCATTTTGGATCCCTTTTCCCGAACTGCTTTTTTTAACTCAACTCGTTTAAATCATTTAAAAAGAAGGATGGACAACAAAAATATATAAAATTACGCCTTGTATTCAATGAAGAAGATACCTCTAAGATTTAATTGACTCGGCTTAGCTTAGTTAGGGATTCTATTACTACTTGTTGAACTTCTATTTGGAATTGCTGTGGCCGAACCAGAAGAAATTCTTGTCCTCAGTTCCTTATTTTGCCTCTAACCCATATGTTTATTCCAAAGATCCAACTAACGAAGAATAAAACCACGCCTCAGCAGTTATGCCTCCCCTCCAAATTTTCTATATTTGATTTGCTCTATAAATCCAAAAATGCTTTTCCTTTTTCTCATAATTATCACTTTTTGGCTATATTTGAATGAAAGTATTCTATTTGTCACTTTAGATGATATCTTTGATCTTATTTTAGTAGTTGGGTAAAGAATAGGAGCGACTAAAAATATTTTCTAATCTACCCCTTTGCTTTAATTCGGTTCTTTCCAGTATTGCACAAAGTATTAAAGAATGCATTCTCGTGTACTTTTTTGAAATGGAAAAATAAAATCTGTTCTTATTGAACACCATACACTGTGGGTAGATAATTTACTTCCATTCGCAATAACGAAATTAAGAATTTATATTTTAACGTGGCTTTGTTTGTTCTGATTCAAGATCTTTTTTGTCATTTTAATTTAGTAGTCCTTAAGTTACCCTAGCAATGGATATCTGTACTAGGCTAAAGTTCAAGAGAGGATTTAGGACTTCGCTATCTTATCCTTGTACGGGAATAAATGACTCTATAGCTGCTCTTCTTTTCTGTTTTAGTTCTGCGCTATATGTCTGTTGGTCCAGATACTTAACTTACTAGGGTACTTTCGAGTCATATAGGCATAAATTAGTTATAAATCGCAAATACCTATCTATACTACTTAATAGTCGCTGCAAAAATAGAACAAAATCCTATGAGTTCCTTAGGAATTCTACAAGCATTGGGCTTTATATCGTAGTTTATCCTTTCTACTATCTTCTACTCTTACCAGCTTTATAAGCACAATAATACTAAAAGTGTAAGTACTAGATAGAATATATAAGGTGTTTCCAATTTCCTTCCTATTAGTAAGAAATAAAAAATAAAGGACATGCAGAAATTTTATTAACGTAAGAGAACATCGACACACCAAACAAAAAGTAAAAGGATATATGAGGGACTGTAGACTAGACTTCATATTTTTCTAAAGACAATTATACTAAAGTAAGAGAATGAATAAAGAACTTTTCTACCATCGCTGCTTTAGTACTGCGTATTTTATGACTCCTTATTATTTATAAACTTTCATCCCAACCAATGTTGCCGTAAATGAGGACATCTCTCCTGGTCGATTTTAGGTATGTTGGGTCTAAAAACTCTGTTGAATTTTCTCCACCACAAATGGAACTTTAGATAGCCTAAAATACACAGGAAGCCTTTATTTTCTGAAGGAGACAAGTACATCACAAAAATATCTAAGAACTACTATGTTACTAATTTAATACTAATAGAATTTATTACTTTACATACATGCTTTATCTTATTAGATATATTTAGGCGGTGTTAAAATACAGACATATTACTCTTAATGAAAAAAGCAGCGATTGGTATACTACAGAAAGAAGCAACTTAATCTTAGCGAATTGGTGAACATACTCCGTGGCGCGGAATTGGTGTATACATTGGTTGAGACAAGACACGTCATAGAGGAACATAAAAGCATACAATTTGTATCCTATTTGGCAGAAGAACATCTACGAATATAGAGGAAATCAACAAAGGAGAAACATACTAATATACTAATTCTGTAAGACTACACTAATAAGACAGCAGCATACATACTTAATATAAACACCAACCTCTCTCAAAGAATCCGAGTAAAGTAGTATCTACTTTCTTTCTTTTCGAAAATGAAGAAAAAATGGCTTCTTTTATAAGTGAATTGTGCTTGGTTGCTATCATGATTACAAAGTAACTAGTAAGCTAACTCTTTAGTATCTAATATTATTATTATAGTTTTGCAGGACCTCCGGCTAACTTCTTTTATTCTTCTGTAGTTTGTGTGCATAAACGAATTTAAATTTATTAAATTTTAAGTAGACGTTGAAGGACTCCTTTGTCTTGTATTCGAGTTTCTTTATCCAATATAAGAGTTCTTACCTTACAAGTTTTTTATTACACATACGCTACGTATACACAAGACTTTGATGTCACCTTTGATCTTGTTATATTTTTCTATTTTTTTATGATGTGCGTTTTGTTGTAAACTTAAAGACATCTTACTTTTTTATAGTTTTATATTTCTCTAAAAGATTGTGTTCTTAGTGATCGAAAGAGAGTACTCTACTGTCTTTAACTTCTATGTATTGGAGAGTCGATTTATCTATATTTGTCATAGTCTACCAAGATTGGAATCCTTCCTTTCTCTTGCAAGGTTACTCTTTTTACTTTTATTTATAATATAAGTTGGAAAAATGTATAGAGCTTTACAACTAAAAAAAGGCTGTCGGTGGATTGGTGCAATTATTCTACCACCGCTTAAAGGAGTATACAACACAGCTTTCGACTTTCTACTTAACAAGTGCAGGACTTCTACTTCAATAAATTATTTATAAATAAACAAAAGTGAAGAAACAAAGGATTCTATAGATAGAAGAACCAAAAACTATTATTCCAATTGCTTCAGAAACATATGATTCTTATTCCTTCTAGTTTTCTAGCCTGTCTAGTGGTGAAGTCGAAAATAGATTTATCAAATGTGTTAAGTACACAAACGTCTTTTGCTTTTCAGAAGAATTTGGCAAAGAAGGAACCCGTAGTTATAAATTACCACTATTACCACTATTTGCCCGGAGTCTATTATTTAGAATTAGAAGTTTTCATTAGTTCGATTGTCTAGGGCATCTTTTTAGTCTATAGTAGCTCTTTTTTTAAGTACTCCCATTCTAGCTAAATACTTAACTCCGGTGTGTACTTACGCAACTGACCAGCTGGATCTATTTCCTTCTTTTATCTTTCATTTATTGTTTGTTGTTAACATAAAGAAGGAGACTGACCGTTTTGCTACAGATTTCCTATATATTTCATTCTATGTTTGGTCTGCGATTCGGCTTATATATAAACTTGTCCTTTCTTAGATTCTCTAGTTCTTTCCTAGGCCTGCATAACTACAAGTATTTTTTTCATTTTAATAATCTTCTCTTCAGTATGAACAAACCCAAAACTTTCTGCTTCACCGAGTGTCCTTATACTGTAGTCTTTATTATGTTAATAAATGATAGAGAAATCATGTAGAATTGTAGACCTCAATGAAATTACTTATTTTTATAACGTTGGTTGTAGACGACTCTTCATTTTTTTTAGTAGAGCTACTTTTGTTTATACTAACCCTTATTACGCTAGCAGAAATCTCCAATATTGCTTATTTTCCTTGTTTCGGGGAGCACTTTTCACGAATCCTCTTTTTCTTCAATCAAGGACTTCTCCCTTGTATTCATACATTTTAAGTGCTATAACTCCTCTCTTATTTTATCTACATAGTCTAGTTTTTTTGTTTTTTTTTACGTCAATGAGAAATTTTTACGTCTGTTTTTTATTACCAATTATACCCATCGTTAGAGGTGGGGTCGTCATCAAGTGACATAGTCTAAATGAGTATTGCGAAATATAACAAAGTAGAAGGTAAATAAAGAATTCGTGGAGATAAGTAAATTTCCTCTATAATCAAAATGAAATTCTAGAAATAAACGGCGGGCTATATCAATGTCTTATCAAACTGCAATCCACATAAAGACGGGCAAATAAGAAATCGAGGAAAAAGATCCATACATAAAACTTAAATTATTAGTAAATTAATATGAGAAGCATCGCAGCACGTAGAACATTTTAGTAAAGATTATATCTATAGCAAGGTTGGGATTATTCACTTTATACATTTAGGTTAATACGTACGCCTACACTTAGATTTATATGGTATGCACATTTATTTGTTGTGAAATGTTAGAGTTTTTTGATTTCTAGCTTTTTCGAGCAAGTCTATGACCATAGAAAGAAATACTAAAAAGTTACTTGCTTAGTTTTTTTTCTTTTTTTTTTTAATACAATTGGAAGTAAATGCCGCATAAACAGGATGATACACTCCATAAATAGCTTTCTTATGCTTTTTGAAGCCCTTTACACTGCTAAAAAGGAGAGCATTTCTTCTATTTAAATTCTAAAAATAACTCTTAAAAAAAATCTTCATTTTAGTATACTATTATACTATACTGAACATTTGGTTAAAAATGTCCCTAAGCGCTCCCTTCTACCCGTTTAGATTTAGAGATTTAGATGAGTAACAATCCCTTTTTCCTATTCATTTTTTATTATGTATTATTCCTTCTGTGTATAGGCAAAATTTTAGTTCTGAAATACTATAATCGGATCCTACTAATTAAATAAAGATACGCTAGAATATATCTATATTCTTCGGAGTAAAAAAGACCTGAGCAAACTCCTTGTTATAGTTTAGTAATAATCCATTACTTGTTAAATAAAGCTGCTCCTAATAGAATATATAGCTCTTTAATATAAACCAAATAGGGGAATATCCTCTCCTACTGTAGTTAACGCTTGCATTATAAAGGGGGTTCTATCTTATCATACGATTTAATTTATTAAGTACTAAGGAACTGTGTAAGTAAGATAGAACCCTTTGCTAAAGAGAGTATGTATACCTTTCATAGTTAGAGAGTTTAGTCTTCTTGTAAAGTACTTTTGTTAAAAATAATTAAGAAAAGTTAGGTAAGAGGTGAGATAATCAAGCAATTTCAAATATACATATCTAAATAAAAGAGAGGGTACAAGAGAATTCTTAAGCGATAATATATAATGAATTATTATAGTAAAAATAAGAGTAGATTTGTATCTAGTTATTCTAAATACTTTACTCGTGGTTTAAAATAACTCGCTAAGTCTTAGCTAAGCTGTAGAGAATTATAGAATATAGTGTGACCTATAAAAAGCCCTCTGATATTTATTGAGTGTTAAGTATTATATGTCTTTGAGGTACTTCTTCTGAAATATAGTTTAATAAAAAATATATTCTAATGTTAAAGCGTAGAATAAAAGACACTCCCTTTACCAAAGCAAGACATTAAGGGAACTCTCTAGAAAACACCTCTACTTCATAGCATACACAAGTTACTTACACTATTTACAATTATAAAAAGTAGAAGGAAATAACTACGCGCGCCCTTTCTATAGTTAGCTACAAGATTCTATGTACCTCTCTCCACGAAGCCTTCACTTCAAATAAATCTTATTATTTATAAGCTAGTTTTTTATAAATACGTAATATATTACCCCTTTAATAAAATATAAAGAAGACGTAGACACCATGAATTAATATTAATACAGTATTACGTAAAATTGTATAGGCTTACTAGAGGAAAGACTTGACCTTTACATAAAGATATAGGATTAGAGTAACTCCTCCTCATGGGTAAATTAAAGGTGTATCATAGAGCAATTCTTATACCCCTATACGTATTACTTAGAGGAGAGGATGCTATTTATAAAAAGCCTACCTTACTTGCTTAAAGGACTTAATTATATATAGTTGTGCTTTGCTAAGGGAGAAGTGCTCTTTTCCTAATATTTTATTATAAAGATAGAGATTACCCTGGTGCGTAGTTACTAAGCAATAAATTATATTATAGTTAGAATAGGCTAGTGTTTCTTAAATCTTAAGTTATAGAGAGGAAATACATACTTATCCTTCTTCTTTATAGTATAAATTATAATTTTACCTTAATAGAAAGAAGTGCTTTATATATTCCTTAGATAAGTTTTAAATATCTTGCTAATACAAGAGTACTATTTAATAGTAATTTGTTATAGAGTACGTAATAGAAAACTTTATAATAAAGATACCTTACTTAACACAAGATAGAATAGAGAAGGTACCCTTTTGTAATAGAGTGAATACCTATTGCCTATTGCACAAAGTACTTTACGAAGGCTAAGAAAAGTAACCCGCACGCTTTATATTTATGTATATATAATTATACTTTAAAAGAGATACTAAGAATTAATTGTTAATAGCTCCATTATAATTTACATAAACAAGCTTAGACTTATTAAAGAGTTTGTAAAGCACCTTTAGATGCTCAATTTATGCATAAGTTATACTTATACTACTTTGAAAGAGAGTCTCTTTAAGGTATATTATAAATGTACTAGCGTTAGAGTAAGCAATAAGTTCAGTCACTCATTATAATTAAAATTTATTAAAGAAGAAGGAATTGTAGACGCTTAATTACCTATTCTTTAAGATGGATATTTACATAGAATGATATAAATTTTACTTAACAAACTTAATAAATTAGCTACGGCTGATAAAAATAGTGTTTTACTGCCCTAGAAAAAGGGATCACTTAGTAGGTAATTAATATCTTAGTAATAGTTTTATACTAATATACTTCTTAAACATAGATATGTTACTAGAGATTATTTAGAACACTTTTGTTAATAACTAGTTAAGATAAGAGTACTCCCTTCTAATACTATTTAGTTATATCTTTTAAGCAAGACCTCATAGGTAAGTAATATGTCTTTCCCTAGAATAAAAAAAGAGACTCTTCCCTTTAGTAAATAGATTAAATAGTTAGGCTAGCTCCTCTCTTTAATAAAATATCTAGAAGAAAGCAGTACTTATCCTTAGCCTCTTATTTTTTTTAATAGTTTTATATACCATCCTATACACACTAAACTTGGTAACTTTTTTCTAATATACCTTTTATTTATAATTATAATCACTTAAACTCTTAAGTAAGGGGCACGTAAAAGAGTGAACTTACATTTATCCTTTATAAATAAAGTAAGTAGTATATAAAGTCTACCCTATTCTATATTTAAGGGCCTATTTAATTAAGATATTCCTAGGTTTTTATAGTAAAGGTAGCTGGTTAATACCCTCTCCTTTAAGGAACTTCATTATCAAGTTGTATATAAAATAAAGTTACCTCCCTTACATAGATTATATAGAAGTAATTCTCTTTATAGTTGAATTATTTGTTCTTAATAGTTAATAGGTAGTAGAGAAAGAAGGTGCTATATTTCTTACTTTTTAAAAGGACCTTTGTTATACGCTAAGTTATAGAGCTAGTAGTTAATTCTTATATTTTTACTTTTTAATTAAACGTACTTTAGACTACATATAGAAATATAGAGAGTGCCCTTTCTCAAGTATAATATTTTATTAATAATAATTCCTTTAGATAAATATTTAGGGATACCTTACTTACATAAACGAAAGTTTCTAAGTATAAAAAAATACGCTTCTCTTTCATCTTATATAATAAAATAGCAAAGGCATAAGCCTTTAAATCTATTTCTAGGGCCTACATATAATTAATGTAGAGTATGGGTAATAACCTTGCACAATTGGTGTATAATCAAGATCTTCTAGACAGAGCTTTCTAGAAGGGAATACACCCTTGTACTTAGCTTATATTTATATGATGAAAGACTGAGTTCCTTATTACTTAATATAAAAGTTATTATTTTATTATGCCTTTATCCATCACATAAAATACCTTAATTATGCTTTAACTAGGAGAAGTACACTGTACAAGATTTGCCCCCTTTAGGAATATCTACTGCTTAATTATAAAAGGAGTTACTTAAATGTTCTTTTCCTTTGATAAGAAGGTGTCTTGTTTACTATTTGAGAGGATGATTTGCTATAATTCCATTTTATGAGGGAGAATTCTAGTTTTAAAAGTATTAACCTAAAGCAGGGCCCTACAATTATCTATGCATAAACTCTATATAGAAGAGCTTGTTATATTTTACAAAAAATTATAACGGGGAGTACACATCTATTGCTAATATTGCTAAATATAATGGCCAAGACTTAGACTTAGAGAGGCATACTTTCTTATAGCTATATAAATACTATTTCTTAAAGAGGGGGTGTAGTTCCGGAACTTATTCACGCTAAAAAAAGAATTTATTACTTAACTATAGGATTGTCCAGAGCATATTATTTATACAATTAGCTTTAAGGGACGTATACAAAGAAGGCCCGTGAAGAGATACTATACCTATCAAATTATTTAAGTGTATTCTTCTTAGATATTTATATTAATGCTTTTATATGCTAAGTCTTAAGCATAACAAATAAACAACTTAATTATGTAATATATATATATATATATATAGAAGGGCCTACCCACCCTTTCACTATAGAATATTAGCATAACTTATAGCAAGGAAAAATGCATTTATTATTGAGAAGTATACTTTGTTTAGTAAATAATAAAGCGTGTACTTAAGGTAAACTTCCTCTTGTTATAAATCAAACTAAACTACGTAACTAAAAGGGCGCATCTCAAGGGATAACACAAGTACTCGAGTAAATTGTATTGTAATAAAGAGCTTATTATATTATTCAAATATTTATGGGGGTTTAAAAGAAGAGATATAAGTACTCTACACGCATTCTTTCCTATTTTATAAAAAAGAAAACAAACCCTTATATCCTTATATAGTAAATAGATAAATTACTCTAGCTATAAGCGCATATAGTTATAGCGTGCCCTTTATTATACACTATATTACATAGAGAAAGCGTACTTAAGAAGTCTAATTATTAATTATACGTACATAGGGAATCCTTCTAAGTACATACTTGGATACGGAAGAACACTCACTTAACTAAATAGGAAATGATACATAAAGAGTTGCTAAGACACCTTTAGAGTAAATTACTAATAAGCTAGTACTACAAATATAGTGTATGGGTATTTCTCTCTATTTATTGCAGAATTATTTAAGATACTACCCTTAAACTAAGATAATATTTATTTAAAGCAAGTTACCTAACTCTTTATAAAGGGTATAAGGTTTCTCCTTAGTAGAATAAGGGATAGTGAAAAGGTAACTCCTCTATCTAAGGTATAATTTTGTGTACTTAAATACTTGACGAGGCCATTTATAGGGTATAGAATCTTTTATAAGGTGTAAATAAAGCTTAGTAATCCATTAAGTTATGTAAAATATCTGAGCTTTAATTAAGCGATAAATAACTACTCTATTATATAAGCTAAGGTATATAAGAGTCTTTCCTTCTATCTTCTTAAATAAGCCTTAATTAAATATGTAAACTTATATAAAGTATATTTACTGTCTTGAGGAGGAAAGGGCAAAATTTTTAATAGATTATAACTTAACGAAGCCTTATTATTCTTATAAAAAATAAAGTGAGTAAATAACGGAGGTTACTAGACACTATAGCACTTGTATTTTATTAGATAAAATAGATAGCTAAGACTTAAAGATAAAGAGTATTTTATCTATAATATAGCCCTAGTTCTCTACTCTTCTTAAATATAATAATTTCTTTACATAGGACACCCTTACAGCTGTATTTATACCTATTTAGAAGAGATTTATACTCCAGTAAATAATACTATGCACTTAATATTTAAGAAGAAAGGGCTTTACCAGTACTTTTTAGAAATTTCATGCGCCAGAATTTAAGTCTTACTCTTTGCTAACTATTTAAAGAATTTATATAAAAGTGCTTGTATTTAATAACATATATGTTACGTACTATTCTATATTAATAGGAGAGCTTAAGGGAATCTTTTTCTTATATATTAAGGGGTAGTACCATACTCTATAGTATCTCGGGATTATTAAGTATACTTAAAAAAATTAATAAATAAGGGCTTTAAGGGTGTGTTATATAGCTTTACGTAAAGGAGCATTACTTTAAACCCGTTACTAAGAGAAGAGAGCCCCTTATACTTTCTTTCATAGAAAATAGAATACTTTCTAATAAGATAGAAGTGTATCCTTATAAGGGATACTAGAGACTACTAGGGCAAGCCTTAAGTACAAGACGTAGAGTTTGCTCCCTTTTCTCTTACTTAGCAAATAATTTATACAAAGATAGGAGCGTAGGTTATAGTACTCTATTAATACTAGGGCACACACGTATTATCCTTACTTTAAAGGCGGAAGCTATTTCTTTTTTATCTAAAGTAATTCATAGCTGAAGGACAAACTCTTAGCACATAAATAATTCGTAAATACTCTAATAGTTAAAAATCAATAGAGTTTTAGCTAATAAAGTAAATAGTCTCATATGATAAGGTACTTGCATCTTCATAGAGTTTCTTCTATGTTGTTTAAGTCCTTCACACTAGAATTAATGAAGTACATAGTCATAAGTTCATACTTGAGTTATCATACTCTATTTAAAGGGAGTATACACTACCTTATCACAGAGCTATTTACCAGAATGACTCATGACTAGCTAAAACCAACGGATAAAACTTCTTTTTAAGCAGCAGAATCTTAATTTTGCTATAAATTATACTTGCAAAGGTTTTATATATATAAGTCATCAATTTAACAATTTCGCCAGGAAGAAATACCTTATACCATAATTTATGTATGCTGAAATTCTAAATAGAATAGTATATATTTTAGGACCCTTCCTAGGCATTCTTAAAAATAAGACTATCATTTGATAAATAATAGAGTCTATTGTAACAAGAGACTTCTTTCTTCATAAGAGGTAAGATTGCAAGCGAAACGCTGCGAATTTATAAGGCACTAGTAAGAGAAGTAGAATAACTAGTTTTTTACATAAGGGAACTTCTTTACTCTTTATAAAATGGATACTTGAGTAATACGTAAGCTATTCTAAGAATACTATATATAGCTATGAAGCCCTAGGAGTTCTTAAATTATTAAATTATACTAGGTAAGAAGAGAACATAACCTCTACTAGTAGTATTTCCAAGATAGATATTAGAAAAAAGTCATAGCTATTTATTATTAATGTTTATTTCTTATTCTATAGAATATACTAAATATAAGGGAGAGAAGTTATACGTTAAGAGACTTGTATTTAATTAATAAACAAGAGCTCCTTTAGTTAGTGATTTTATTATTCTAAGTAAGAATAACTATATACTCCTCAATTTTTGTATTTATAGAGTAGTCTAAAACCCTATCTAACCTTATACATAAGGCATAAATTCTTTCTAGAATAAAAGAATAAAGGAGGTTTTGAGATACTTCAATTTACACAAAGTTGTCTAGTTTTAGAGAGTTAAGGTTAGATAAATCTCTCTAAGAGGATATGTTTCTAGTCACTAATTCTTTCATATTCATAAGAAATAGTGTACTCTAAAGGAAGGATTCTGTCTTCTAAAGTGATCTTATACTAGCACGAACATCTCTTAACATATGCTAGTCTCTACTTCAAATGAAGTCATATTGAGAATTCTTTTAGACTCATTTGAAATGTTTTAGGAAGAAGATAGCAGACTAGTCACCAACGTACACCAATACATGTCGCGCTGGCCAGTCTCACTTTGGTACAGCAACCCTTGGTGCAATCCGGTTGCTTGGAGACAACATCCTTTGAGGTCTTTTGCTCTCACGTCATGGCAGGTTCCGCTCTCTGCTTTGATTCGGCGAATACGTATCTTGCTTAGCCTGGATGATTGATTGGGACTAGTACAAGCTCTTCTACACCTAATTGAAAAAAGCTAGGCAGGAGCTCCAAGTCGTTAGTGACAGCGACTCTTGTCTTGGCTGTGTTCGTGAGCAGTTATTGGAAGGCTCAGTGCTAAAAATACAACCACTGCAAGGTATGCGAGATGTACAGGAGATAGAGGGGCTTCCGCATTCTTCGAGTATTTTCTTTCGTTTGGTACCAGAGGAGAGTACAAGAAAGAGAGACAGCTTGACTGTAGAGTGACAATACCTACGCAAATATTAATGGTTAATAATTAGAAAACGAAGAGAATGAGGAAAGCCATCATCAAAGCGAAGAGAGCAATAGCCTCTGTCAGAGCAAATCCTAGGATGGCATAACCAAATAATTGTTTCGCAAGAGAAGGGTTGCGAGCAACCGCATGAATCAAAGAACTAAAGACGTTTCCAATACCAATGGCTGCTCCTGCTAATGCAATAGTGGCAGCACCGGCACCGATCAATTTGGCTCCTTCTAACATAGCAATAAGATTTCTTGACGAACACGCACTTAGGCAGATCTATGGACGGGATACTTCTCTTAGGGAAAGACTTCAGTTAGATACGACTGCTGCCCCAGTGACTCTATGGAAGGGCAAGGTGCTTTTGGGAGAAGTAGTGAACTAAAGGCTAATAGTAAGAGCGGAAATTTTCAAATAAATATCAATGCTGAAGGTGCCGGATAACTTCGGGCAAAATATCTTTGTGGCGTCCTCCCTTACCTAGACCCCTCGCACAGCGGTGAAAGTTTTTCAGAATCGTATCAAAGTCTGAGTCGTCTCTAACATCGGACAACACATGGCTCACTGCATCTTTTATGTCTAATGGTGATGCGACGATACCTTTTGCTTGTATTAAAGGTATCGTAGCTCGTATTATTTTCTCTTCTATTATATCGACGCGCCGGTATATCTTTTCCCCACACCAAGGCATCTATCCAATGCAGAGGGTATTTTCTGAAAAACAAAGACTTCGATTTCTGAAAAGACGAATT
>JAYMSP010001272.1:0-34039 GCA_036897095.1 Plantago elongata
ACGAGCGACTACTGGAGGTCAATTATTGCCAATCTCTCCGCCCATTTTGGATGAAATTTTCATCGCTAGAATCTGCATGAAAAGGCAGGATTCTATTCAGACCTGTAGTTATATAAGATAAAGCCAATATTTTGTGAAAGAGACATCCAAGCCAGTGTACTCCCCTTGTCGTTTACACTGTAGGACATATTACAAAAATTAATTATTTCTCATTAAGAGAATGAAGGTGACAGTAGATATGTAGAGATTCTTCATAAAAATAACCTAATCTTAGTGGCCCCCTGTTTTATTTATACCCTAGAAGGATATCCTTCTTTGCCAGGATGTTGTGTCTTATCTACCAGTATCTTACTCTCCTCTTTCTATGCTTTTTTTAAACGAATTACTTCATTTCTTAGGATAGTGTTAATAAGTTTTTTTACCATATTTCCTTTTACTATAAACGTTGCAATTAGTCTTTTTGCTATCTGTGAAAGTTCCTGCTGGCGGGTCCTTCCTAGAAGTATATATTTTTGCATATCCCTCTACCCTTATATTCTGTCCAAAAAGAAAGGACTTCTATTCTACGTTATATATATCCTCCATCTCATGCCTACTTAATTAACCTGCCTAAAAAAAGATCGACAGTTACGAAAAAACATTACCGCTTACGCCATATGAAAAGCTAAGATACAGTATATTAATTAGTAATTTCCAAAATAGATTTCAACGGCGCATAATAGAATTCTTAATCACATTCTTATCTATCGTTCCACATGGCATGGATTCCATAACATATAAATAACAACATGGTAAGTGCATATAACATAACAGTAAAGAGAAACTAGAGAGAATATATTCCACGGAAAAATAATAAGCTAAGAAATAAATTAAAGCGAAGTCCGTTTAGCGTCCATAAGTAGATATAACAGTTGATTTATTTAGTGACTGGGAAGACTATGTATTTTCATATACAACCTCTTTTAGAAGTTCGAAGAAGTAATGTTACGTTTAAGTTAGAACTGTGAAAGAGAAGGAACCTTATAAAAAATCTCCAAAGATAAATTTTTTTTCGTGCATCGTATTTTTTATTGTTTTACATAATTGAAAGTAAAAGGCGTACACCTCATGTCCTAGATAAAGGAATAAAACGTAGTAATCTTGTGGTAGTAGATTATTTATAGAGTGTAGAGTATAGGATGGTGGTGGTATTGTTTGGCTATATAGAAAACATTTACAAGTAAGATAGAAATAGAGAAATCGAAGACAAACCTCTTTTAAATCGAATAGAACGGAGAAGATAACCAACAGTTAACTCATAAACACAAAGAGGATTTCTATTTAATTTTTAGTAATTATAATGTAGATAGCTATATTGCCCAATACCTTAAGTCCCATGTAATTACAAGGCTTGCTTCTTCGGGTACGGTTAGAGTTAGTAAATAGATAATTTCTTATATAATATAAATTTTAGAAGAATGAATATGAATCTATTTGCAAAAAGGAGGACTACCCTACCCCCATTTTCTTTTCTGTTTACATAAAAAAAAGATGTTCTACTATCTATAATTATAGATTCGACTTCCGCTTCTAGACTAAATAGAGAGAAAAAGATAGAAGAAAACAAAAAGCGTACTAAAATCGACGAATAAGGAACACTTGGTTTAGAATATTCTACAACGGCGAAACCCCGGGCAAATATATAAAATGACTTGATTTAGTTTTTTTAGAATGGATTTTGGCTTGGAATTACTGTCGTTTTTTAAAGAAAGAAAAAAGAAGAAATTCTTAATAGTGAATAGAAAGTAATAGAGAGTCGGCCAAGCATACGCAAAAATAGATTATTTCTTAGTAATATTTTCTTAGTAACATTCGGCAAAAAGAAACAACTTTAAAGAGTATTTACTCAATCTTTTACTAAAGAGAATACTACTTTCTTATAATTAATACACGCTTTAATTAGTAATAATAAATATATGGTTAGTTTAACTAAGAGCATACTTCTTCTCAAGTATAGGATAGAGAAATATCCTAGCAAAGATGTTGCGGTACCTTAATAAAGCATTCCTGACATAGAGGAGGTAAAATAGGGTATTACATTTCTCCTAGTATTTCTTTATGTAAAAGATTAAGTACTTCCATTCCAATGAAGTTCCTTTTCTCTTTCTTCAATCAAGAGCTTTTAACTCGTTATATTTCTATCACTTTATTATAAAAGAAATAATTATTAACAAAGAGGTGCCTAAGCATAATTCTTTATAGACTAGTGTTAGTATGCCATAATTTGCGCTTAACAAAGCGTGTAAAACTCTCTAAACAAAAAGGATACGTAGTGTTACTTTCTAAACTAGTTAGTCTTCTAATAGAAGTGTATTCATAAAGAACTAGTTCTTCCTTCGTTGAAGGTAATGAGATCTAAGGGAAAGTTTTACTATATTACTAACAAAAAAAAGTTAATTCTACTCTTTTATTAAGAAATATTTTATAATTAATATCTAAGGATAATCTTATAATTTATGGTTAGACTCTATCACTAGATATTCTTTAATAAGTGAGAAGACTATATCATTTTATATTACTTAAGGTATAGCTCTTTCCTATTTATATTTTATACAAGCATCTCTTTGCAAACTAAAATTATGATATCATAGCATTCTAGAAGCGAACCTTATAATAATGTGGTTTTCCTTTATACTTGCTTTTGAATGATTCCTTAATTAAGTCAGTTACTTTTTATAAATAGAGTTATAACGCCTCTTAAGTACTTTTCAGGCGCTAACTATTATTTGTATTAAAGTACTCTCTGTATAGTGGTTAGATAAACCCTTTTTAGCGTATCTAATAATTATAAAGGAAATATTCTTTCTCTTCTTCAAGGTATTTAATTATTAAATAGAGCAAGCTTAATTATGAGAGGCTAAGAGAATTATAGTTGTACTTTCCTTTACATATAAATATATTTCTAGAGGCTTAAGTGAGGGGAGAAGAATGCCTCTGTTTTATAGTAATAGAGAGTACTCATAACTTAGGTACTTCTATAATTTATTTAAAGTTATATAAAGAGAGCTTTCCCTCATAAGTGTATAATAAAAACCCCTCCTTATTATAGAAGAGTAGACACTTAATTAAATTATACAAGGGCACAAGATATAAGAGCTTTCTATTATTTATACTTTGATTATGTAAGGGATTATTCTCTTTATAGAGGGCATAATAGTAATTACCTTATTAAATTAAGTACAAGATAGCACCTTTTACTTATAAGCCTTAAATCATTTTATAAACTAGTAAGAGAGACATACTCTTTTTATTATCTAACATTCTCTCTTCTTTATAAAATAGAGAGGATATAGACTAAGCAAACATTTCAAAACCTTTATAAAAAGAGAGTTATCTTCTTCCCCCACTATTGTAGTTTCATAAGAGAGAGTTATGCTTTAATTATACTAGACAAATATTTTAAGGATGACACCCTCCGCGCAGTACTTGAGTATTTATATAAGATACCCTTTAACTAGTACTATATTTTATGAGCTATTAAGAAGAGACTTTGCTAGTATTTTATAATACTTCTAGATATTATAGGCTTAGTAAAGACTTTATTAGGATATTCTTAATTAATAAAATTACTAACAAAAGATGACGGTCACGCAAGTTTTATCTAAAAAAATCTTAATTACTAGAGAGTTTTTAGAGAATAGTCCTTCCATTTAATTAGTCATTCTAAAGTACATACATAATATTAAAGGGGGCCTTACAACTCTTTTATAAATTAATAAAAGGTCCTTATTAGCTAACTAAAGCAGGAGTATAAGAAGGTTTAACTCACTCTCTTATATTGGGCAAATAAGTACTTCTCTTACATTTTCATATAAGCTGCTCTAATTATTAGAATTATTAGTACTCTTAAATAATATAACTCTATGCACTAGGGTAATTATATCTTTAATAATAATAGAATACTTTGTATAATTATGACCTAAGGGTAATTTAATACTAGACGCAAATATTTTATTAACAACTGAAGAGAAGTAACTCCTCTCTTTATAGTATCTTGTTTAATAAAGGTTACAGCTTAAAATAAGGCATAAATATTCTTATCTCAATGGTCCTTTCTTAATAGCAATAATATTTTGAGTAAAGATAGTAAAGCCCCCTTTAGAATAAATATTTTATTAAAAAAAAGAGCTCTCTTTAGAAATAGCCGCTATAGTTTAGAGTTATTCTAATAATACTATTAAGTCATAAGCAATTACTTGATAAATACTTTAAAGTTAGGTACATAAATAAAAGGATTTGTAGAGCATGGGTACCTCTTAATATATAAATTATCCAAAGTATGCTCTAGTATATAGACAGGAACGGATTATTAAGATGTAACTATTTAAACATAGTAGCCTACCTAGTAAGACGAATAATTTAGTTACAATAATTTAAGAAAGATACCTATACCACTTCCATTTTATAAGGGGTTAGTTATAGAACATAAGTGTTTAATTACTAGCTAGAGAAAGGAAAGTCCTAGTTTATAATAGATTCCTAAGTAACCCCAAGACCTGCAGTTATATAAAAGATAGTATACCTCCTTATAGTAATATATCTCTACACATATTTAAGGACTCTCCAATAAGTACAGTAAGCCTTTCTCTCTTCCATAAAATTCTCGGTCTATAATAGAATTATCCCTTAATTTATAAGATATTTCCTATATTTTGTAGTAAGTATTCTTAAACCCTATAATAATATTCTCTAAAAGTTAGAGGGACACAAGATTATAATATATTAATTTAAAAGGAGAGGTGTAGTCTTTCTTCTTCATGAAGAGGAAAATCCCTTTTATACCTTGTACATAATTAAGCAATAAGGCCTTACTTTCTCATAATGAAGTAATCTTGTAGTAGTGTATGCTCTAAAGTCAACTCTTTGCTTATAGAGTACTCCCTTTATATGTTACTAGAGGAGGTTTCTACGTAGTATTTTATGATATTAATAATACTTGAGCAGTTACTTATAACTATATAAGTTTCCTAACATATGAAGGAGGCTAGAGTATTTATCCCTTATTTTCCTTTATAAGAAAGCTTTTATATAACATAGAATATTCTAGACAAAACCTTCCTTTAATGAATTATTTCATAGTAATCATGAGGAGTCCCTACGCCTGCACCAGTACCTTCTAAGTGTTTTATACTAATTTATAAAGAGGAAGTACTTAGTATATTAGGTATATTAGAATTTATTAGTCTTATACTTAAGTTATTACGCTAAATACCTACTTAATTAAGAAAGTATAAAGAGTTTTATAGTTATTACCTCTTTACTTAGCCACGTATTTATATACTTATATATCAAAGTGTATTGAAGAGTTACTTATGCCTCTAATAAATCTCCTATGGTATTGTGTGTTAACTACGAACTCTATATAACATTCTATAAAATATAAGTATGTATCTCTAGTTCTCATGTAAATACACTAAGGTACTACTAATATTTTACTGTATGCTTAGAACAATTTAATAACGACTTAAAGAAGAAAACTATGCATTATTTCCTTGCTTAAAGATCTATTCATGTAATAGGTGTAAAAATATTGTTAGCTTTAAAGAATGTAGTTATAGATACATACCTTGCTCTAGAATAGGGAAAATAGTGTATTTTATTTTTAAATTACAATATACTAGAATTATTAAAGACTTTGTTATATAATTCTTCTTTCGTTACTACTAGATATACAAGATTCTATACTTAAATGTCCATACTTTAATACACATAGGATATAATAGTATCTTATTTAGCTTTATAAAATAAAATAGTAGAGCTACCCTTTTCCTTTATCTGGCGCACTATATATTTAATAATTCTTACCTGATATATTGTAAGGTAGAGTCCTTAAACAAATGCTGCGGTATAAGAGAGTTAACTCTATAATTAATTACAAGGTATCTTACTTAAGGTTTATCTATAAATAGCTATCATTTATATTTAAAGATATAATTAGACTTAAGTGACTAGAGGTGCTCTTACCCAAATGTAGGGGTTATTAAAAGGATTCTCCCCTATAAAATAGTATAAAAGAGGTATACACTTTAGTACTCTTAATAGAGTTAACTTTTATAAATATAAAAATAAACTAATATACTATTTATAGGCAAGAGCGTGCCAATTATAGTACGAGAAGAAGTATAGTTAGAATGGGTTTACACTATTATTTATAACAGATAAAGAAGGGATTACCCTCACTCACTTATAAAGAAAGCAAAGGTTCTTCTCTATTCTCTTAGTATACGTTATAGTTCTTACTTATGAAGCCATAATTATTCATTATAGTATTAAGTAACTTATGCCTTAAGAAACCTTAGCGAATCATTTTTAGAGGAGAATTTTACCTTCGCACATTATTTACGTAAGCTTTTATTAAAAAGAGATGCTACTTACAACACGGGCCCCTTATATTTGCACAAGTTATAAGTTCAAGAGTATATTCAGATCCTCTAGCCAATACATTTTATATACTATTTATTAGTCTTTTTTTTACACTATAATATAAAATACCCTTACAAAAATTAATTGCATATATTAGGCGCTTACTAAAGAAGAGAATATACCCCGCGCATTAACTTTACCTTAAAAAACTAGTTACTTATAGTACTTAAGTAGTAAAAGTATAGGGCAAGAATTTCATACCTATAATATTAAGCAAGTACGTTTACAAAGGAAGTACTCGACACCTATTATAGTGGAGCAGGACTTAAGGGGGCGAGCACTATCTCCTCTATTTGAAATATATAGTTCTCTAAAGTAGTAATGATAGAGCACCTAACTCTCTAGTAGTATGAAATTTAATTTCTTAAATAATTGTGGATAAGACCTACCATTATATAAGGGCACTATTTATAGATTAGTCAAGTCACTTAAGTATTATATTAAATTTGTATCCCCTTCACTCTAATAAACAAGCGTATTTTCTATAAAAATAATATTAGAAACTATAGTTATAAAAGTACAAGAGAATAAAGGAATCATCTTTAAATAGTATAAGCAAGAGTACCCCCTATTTCTCTCTTTTAGTAAGTACAATTATTTAATAAATGGTGTGGTTACTGTCTTAAGGTACCTTCCTTTATAATAAAGTAATCTATTGTATCTTTACAACTAGAAATAAATAAAGAGCAATACTATAGTACACTAGATAAAAAGTTTTATCTCATAGTTATTTCTAAAGAATCTATTACCATATTAAAAAACTAGAAAGAAAAGAAGTAAATCTATACGTACCTATTTTTCAGAGTATAATAATCTTTATTAACATATTTAGGGAGTATTTGGAGTATTTAACGCTTGAGTTACTTAAAGTACACTTTTACATACAACAGCGTATTTCATAGGAGGAGTACTTAACACTTAATTATTAAAGAGTGAGTAGAGTGCTTCCCTTTAGTTTAATTTATCATTTAGAAAAAACTTAATTATGTAATAAAACATAGAGAAGAGCCTCTTTAAACCTTATATAAATAGTTAAGCCTAATCTGGTAGTATACTTTTACCTAAATACTCTTTACCAAGAAAGTACTTATAAAGAACATACTTCTCTAATAGCAAGGAAGTAATAGCCGCATTAAATACAATATTTCGTAAAGGGGTAAATATCTCTCTTTCATTCACAAAAGTATTTAGAGTAATTTCTTTAATAATAAGCTTTAATTTAAGCGTCTAGTATAATATTGTGTATCTTTTTAAAAGGACATTATAGGAAATTGTCCTTAGTAGTAGTAGTGTTTATAAAAAATTCTTCTTTTAAGTAAGTGTGTCATCTCCTATATTTAAAGCGGAAAGAGACAGGAAGTATTTCTAATTTAGACACATATGTAAATGCAACTTTTCGTTCGTATTTTTTCAATCCTTCTTAGAATTTCTTCTTCTATTGCTAATATGTGCTTTCTCTCCGACTTCTTTCTTACAACCTCTTATAAAAAATTATCTACTCTACTTGACTTTTTTTATGTATAGCACATTATGGTATAGGATTGTTTAGGTACACCTCCTTTTTCACAAAGTGTATAATAGTATGCAATAGGTTCTCAGTGGTAAGTAATCTTCATTGTATAGGATTTATTCATTCTATAGTCTTGTCTTTGATATTTATGGATAATAATTTAAGATTTAAGTAGTTATTTTTTCTTCTTTACTAGATCCTAGCATGCTATTGGTTAGATATTATATGCCAGATAAAATCTATATTCTATATAAATAAATATTCTACGAAAGAAAGTGAGAGATAAAAGAGTGTATGTATTTCTTTTATCTTAAACTTAAAGATTCTTCTAAGTCTAGATTCTATTTTATTCTATTTATTATTTGCATGTCTATGACGTATAGGTCCTGCTTATGGAATATATCTCCTTTCTTTTGTTTTTCTTCATTTATTTATTCGAGCAGCTAAGATGTCTCTTTTCCTACTTAATTAGAGCTAAGTACACACTAAGATTTCTTCTACACTATAGAATCTATTTTGATGGAAGGAAAAGACATTGTAGGGAATGTGTATGTCTTCTAAATATGGATAAATATAATAAGTAAATAAAAAACTCTTTAAAATGTTCTACCGATATTCTATTTTTAAGCTTTAAGGAGGAATTTTTAGTCTAGTTGTAAATTGGTTTGTACTAAACTATAGAAATATCCTAGAAAGTGATGGGTTAGAGAATAAATAAATAACAGAGAAAGAAGAACAAAGTAATTGGTATACATGTATATAGCTATATTAGGAATAAATAGATCTTTTAGTATGAAAAAACATTCTAGGCTCTTGTTGGAAAACTACATTCTCTGTATAAATAGTGATTGTTCGTGATTAGGTTATTGTAAGCCAAGTTTGGTTCTCCATAGGAATTTCACGGGGCACGGGAGTTAGTTGTCTTTTATTTTATGGAAATAATAAGAAATTTAGTTGTAATAAAAATAAAGAGCATAGATATACCATTTTAATAAAGGGTCTCAAGATAATGACATAGGAAGTAATCTACACCATATAAGTTTACTAAAAAAAAAAAATGATTTCTATTCTAAGATACTAAGTCTAATACTATAAAAGTCTCTGTTTATTTAGTTTATAACTGCTTGCTTTTTGCTAATAGAAGATTATTCGAGTAGTAATTCTAAGGTACTTTTATCTTGTTTTACGCCCTTTATCTTTTTGACTTCTTGCTTTGGTTACTAGAAGTATGGTCTTTAACAGTGAACACCTATTATCCTATCCTTTGAACTTCTCAACTCTTAGTAGATAGATCAAACTAAAAGTAACTTTTTACTACCTAACGTAGGGATACTATGGAAAAACCTTCTGTGCTAAAATTTTGAATAACGTATTATTTTGTCTTACGTTGGTGTAACACGCAAATGTGTAAATAAAGATTTAGTGATCAACGAAAAATAGAATAGAAAGAGATCACTCTGTGAAGTAAAATTGATTAGTCACAAGCAGCAAGAAAAGCAATGAAAGTCAAAGTTTTTAAGTAGTTAACGTGGATAAAAGATTCTAAATATCTTTGTGCAATAAATGAGAATTTTCTAGTTTGACGCAACGAGGCTACTTTGTTGTTTTTACCTAGAATTTTCACCCGAATAGAGAATAAAGTACTCTTCTTAATTTTTAGTTAGTACACGTAATCCTTGAGCATCTTTCTTTCCAAAAACTAAGTGAAGTATAATGAGATACGTATATCTATGAAACTATTTGGTATTCTTTGCTTGCTGTATTCTTTAACTCTTACGTGTTTCAAATCTTATTATACCTTATAGAAAGGCATATATTTCTATCAATATCATAGAAATCATAATTCATAATTATTCGTATAGCTGTGCTCTGGGTATTGGGAGAATAGATCTCATTTAACCATTTATTATTAAATATTAGATTTATGCTTTTTAAAGATACACATTGGTGCAACGAAAACAGTCATAGGCTGCGTTGGAGTTGTTTGCCTTCACCGATGCCTACCCCCCATTCATTCACAAGGACTAATATTTTTCTAATAATAAACATCTACATAACTACAAAATAAAAAATCGAATTCGTTTTAGACCTGTGTATACGAATACTTGGTTGCTTAGTAATTTACACTTATTTCTATCTTCACAATAACCTTAGGAAATATTCTTGTCTATATTTTATTGAAATGGAATCTTGCGTATGCCTTGCAAGGTGTTTCCATTTCTCTTTTTTAGTATTTGATATGTATGCTTTTCCCCTAACGTATTCTTTAGTATACACTCTTGCTGCACCAATAGAATATAGAACTTTCTGTATATGAATCTATATGGATTAGTAAAAGGAATAAGAATTGATCTCTCTTATTTGTTTGGGTTAATATTTCTATCTATTAGATTTTTACCATATACCATCATTTCTTGCATGTGTGTCATCTATACACCTATCCTCCCAGATTATCTACTTCTACTAACCGCATTGACAGAAAAAACAAAGACATTGCTGGGAATACTCTTTTTAATCTTTCATTGCATTTTATTTTTATTGCATGCATATTTTATTTAGTACTCGGTTGGTGGCCGTTCTTCTTACCACTTACCACGGTTACTTTATAATATAAAGAAGAATTTAGTAAAAAAGAAACTCCGCAAACTCAAAGAAGACAGGACTTAAGAAATCCTAAATACTAGTATTAGAAAATATTCTATGAAATAATTAAATGAAGTATCATACTACTATAAAGTATGCCTTGTAAAATTGGTAAAAATAAATAGAAGGATAGAAATAAATCATTTTATCCTGCGCTTTTTCCGCATCTTTTTCATATAGATTTCTTAGTACAATTCAAAGTTAACCTCCTCCAGGCAAAGCAGCAGGTATATTCATTCATTTTTACTTCACATAATTTCGATGATTTCTTTAAAGTTCTTTATAGAGTAGAGAGCCCTTCCTACCTATCGTTCATAGAATAGAGAAGTCCCAATGTAGATTAAATAACCAAAAATAGAATGGACGGCAGATCTCTCTAGCAACAGTAATTTCTTCGAATGATGGAGGTTTGGCATGGCAATAATATATCCCGAGAACTTCTTAACAACGTATTTTTTGTGAATTGTATAGGATGCCTTGATGACTATGTGATTTTATTATAGTTTCCAAAAAAAGTCTGCCTAAGGAGTGTAAAGACATTTTCTACAATTATAGTATACCCCTTTTTATCTCTTTAATATTATTTCAATCTTATGACAATCTTGCTATATTTGCTAGAAATTATTCTTTCCCTGTTTATTTCATTTATGAAAAACCATACTTGTTTTATTTTTTCTAAATATTTCTCTTCCTTTCCTCTTATATTCAATTCGTTTTTTAGAGGTTGAAAGATCAATTCTAAGAGTTCCCATAAGTTCTTACCTAGTTTCTAACTAAAGTTTTTAAAATATGATGAACTAATAAACAAGAACTAGATACATAAAAAGAGAAGCAAGGGATGAGATTGTATAAAAACCACAGTCGGGGTAATAAGGACTTCTTGGATATTTTAGACAATAAATTTTCTAATATAGATGATCTTACAGAAGAGAAATAGAAATGATATTCCTTTTCAGGAGGACTCCTTTTCGTGTAAATAATAAACTAATAACCATATTGTTATGTACGAGAATATTCCCCTTACTTTTGTCTATATTTCATTTATTTAATGAATAGCTAATCGAGGATTCATAAGTTTCCAAAGATATCGTGAGTATACCTAGATTTCCTTAGTAAGGCGCTTAAATTGGCTTTCCATAGATATTCTTCTTCATCCTCTATCTTATCAACCACCTCTCATGCTGAAACTATATTCCTTTAAGATGTCTAAATATTCATTTCATAGTTTTTTTATACATATCTATATTTTCCCTTTACTTCTATTTTCATAGTTTCTAGTGTCCAATGACTCCCAAGTATGGTCATATCTCTTTATGAATAATATTGGAGATGTCTTGAAATGTCCTTTGGAATCTTCTCCTTTTCTTGTCAACGCTTGGATTCGGTCTGCTATAAATTGTTTAGAGCTCTGTGTTAAAAAAAGTAAGAGAGAGTATTTGATTTGCTGCTGTATTATTGGTTCCGTATACTTAATATTTATTCTATTTATTTCCCTATGAGTTTGAATTCTTTTTTACTTTACTTGTTGTACAAATGACTCGTTTACTTGTTAGAATTAAGAGCATCCACAACCCCAATAGAATATAATAAGCCTAGTACTCTGTTTTTAGTTTTCCATTAGCACCTGTTTTTATACGTTAGGAAATTTTATCCTTCGCTTATCACTCGATATATGGCCTCTTTAGTCAGAAATTCTCCCCTATTTGCTTCTATTTAGAATTAGCTTAGGTAACCACGAGTACTAAAGTAAGATTAGATACTTTTACTTTACTTAAGATACAAGCATTTATAGTTATTGTTAGAATGTTGTAAGAAGTACTTGATAGAACCCAAAGAAAAACTAACAAGTACATAAGAGAACTAACTGTCTTCATTGATTACATGACAGCTCTAAATGATTTCGTTATTTGGAAAGAGACTCCTGAATAATTGGAAGTACCCTCGAGTTCTTCTTAGAACTATATCCCAAAAAGAGTAGAAGCAAAAAGAAAATAAGGTACTACTAAAAGGAAGAGTTTACTCTTGATGGAGACAAGCAATTACAAGCGGATTTTAATATAGAAATAGAATATTGTGTGATCTAATTTACTAAATACCTTAGAAGAATGTGAATGTTTAAGCTTTCGAGGTTAGGAGTTGGCTTGGAAGTGGACTTTTTGTTGTGATTTCTTGATTGATGAGCCTTTAAATTAAATGAAAACCTGGGAATATGCGCTTTTATTTTAAATGAATTATGAATGGTGTTGTTTCTCATGCAGGTGTATGTAAGTATTTTAATATGTGTCTAAGTTGGACTCCTTACTTATTTATGAGTTAGTATGTCCAATAAAATAGAGTTGTGCTTTGAATATGTTTAGAGGGTTCATAGTTAATCATCTCCTTTTTAGCAAGGACAAATGATGGATCGTTTCTGCGTCACTAACTAAGAAATACTACTAAGTATAAAAGTATTTTATGTAATACATATGAAAATATAGAAATCAATGAAATATATAGCATAAGTCGTGTTCTATTGGTAGAAAATCTTTATCTGAAGTACATGCGCAAGGCAAGGTGGTGACTTTACTAAATACGTTGTTGTGATTATTTCCACAAAGAGTACAAAATCTAGTAATAAAGTTGCAATATCTTAGAATAACTACTACACCTTTCATGCATGACTAAATAAATCTATTTAAACTTCAAAGACAGGGATTGTTAGAATGAACTGAACCCTTATTAGTTGTAAGTAACGCTTTATTATAACTTGAATAATAGTAAAAGAAGAGGTGCGACTTAAGTAGAAAGTAGAGAGAGTCCTGTTACAGGGAGTACTTTATTCCAAATGTATACTAGAGCACTTAAACTAAGAAAGAGATTTACTAAGAACAAATTATATAATATATTTTAAAGAGCTTCTCCTACTTTTAATATGTGTTCTTACATAAAGATTTAATGCTAAGAAAGGCCTATCTCCTAGTTATCTCTACTATTTTGTAATACTAATCTAAGCCTTTATAAAGGAATACATATTACATAAGCCCTTATTTACTCTACCATAAGTGTGTAAGTAGAAGAACTCCTATCTCTTTAATAATAACTAAATAATGGGGTTAACCCTAAGCTATCTTTTTATATAATGCAAGTGGGTAACTTAGAAGTAGTACTTTAAAAATAATATCTCCTTAAAGAGCTATACTAAAGTATATTAAGAAAGCTTCTTTTATGTCTTAATAACCCCGTACCCCCTTTTCGCTTTATAGTATAACAAATTGAGCAGGTGTGTAAACCCTTAAATTATATAAGAAGGATATGTCCTAGTAGTATCTAGTAGCATAATCTATTTACTAATATTTATTTCTAAGTAATAACTCAAGGGTCAATTAGTAAAGATATCTCTTAAGTACTCACCTATAAAGCTATAATGAAAAGGAAGTTTTTTCTTTAATCTCTAGTGATTTCATGATATGTTAAAGGTATTCACTTATTTGTTATAAAATATGCTAAAACAAGGGGCACTCCTTTAAGAAGTGTACTTATATACCTTTCTAAGAAATAGATAATTACCTATTACTAGTATACATTAAATAAAGGAATAATTATTTAATCTATTGAGGGCTAAGATAGCTCTATTATAAACTACGTCTAAGGTACTCTCTTCCATAATATTAGGCATAAGTCCTTTAATAGATTCTATAAGGCGCACACCTTTATGATAAGAGTACTATCCTACTTATTTAGAAGATATAAGTACACGCTTAATATTTCAGAATTATAGTTACACTTTAAGGAAAGTATGTATACTAGAGTTACTTAATAAACTATACTTATAGGTACCTTGGTAGAATAGAGGTTATACTCACTCTTGTTATAAATAGTATAGATATTTGTTTGCTTTACATAGGGTGTAAGTATCTTTGTTAATTACTAGGATTTCTCAAGTTAGTAAATAGCCGATCTTAGACTACTTTCATATTTATTATATAATTGAACAATAAAAGTCAGTAGCTCTAACTCTCACTAAGCCTTGATAAATGGGAGCTGTATCTTAGAGAGCTGAATGTTAAGTCATCAGCCTCTATTACATTTTATAGGAAGAAAGCAGTAATCTCTTTATCTAATTTATATTTAAATATACTGCAATTAGACTCACCTTAATACCTTGCCTTATTACTAGAGTACCCTACCTACTATAAATTGTTTATAAACTTAGTAACTTAAATTATATTCTTAATTATTAAATTGTAAAAGATAAATACTTCACTAATTATAAAATATCTAAAGAAAGAGGAAAGAATTGAAGGGTAAAATCCTATTACTTTTTTATTAAATAATAAAGCCATTTATACTGTTATGCTTCAATTTGCTAGCTTAGTTATAGTTAGCCTTGTTAGTTATGTACTCGTTCTTTCTGTAAAGTATACCTCATGTACTAGTGAACTACGAGCCCTTCTTTTGTTATAAGAATAGAATCGTTTTCTTACACTAGATTAATTAAGTAACCACGTTAAGATAGACTAGTAAATACACTTTATATTAAATGTTACATAACTAACTAAGTATAAGGGGCACAGAGTATTCCTTTCCTTAAACATTTAGCTAATTATAAAACTCTATTAAAATATGTAATAAGTCTCTAACTCTTTCTTAATAATTATTAAGAAATTATTTAATACTCTAGAAGAGGAACACTTTATGTTATACCTATTTATTAATAAATTAGTATAAATAATTATTACCTTAATGATACATATCTTACTAATAGGGATATAGGCCCTTTACTATATATAGTATATATATATTAAATACTTACACTTCTTAATTATGTGCTTAAATTGGAGGGTATATCTTTAAAATCCTCCCCATAAGTTATAGTTAAGTACTCTTTTTACTCTACTATGCCAAAAAGATAGGAAGACTACTTTCTTATATTAATTATGCATTATTTATAGCCTTTCTATAATACAACATTAGTGCCATAATTAATAAAAGCATGCATAAGTGGCCTTTTGGCCTATATAGTCTCTCTCTTGTTTAAAGGCTTCTACTTGTATGTAGTCTTATAATTAGCTTTAGAATACTCTACCTTATAATATAGAGAGGGAGGAAATCTATTTCCCTGTTACCATATAAACTAATTCCTTGTGTATAAATAATTCTTAAATATTATAAAGTAAACTAAGACATATTTCTAAGCTTGGCTCTTTAAAAATAACGTATAGAATAAAGGGTATCTTCATTATATACATGTGTAAAGTGGGAGGTACTTATTCCTTTAATTTATATTTTCTCTGTATGTAATAATATCTTGTTATAAAAGGAAGTGTAGTATACTCGTACTAACTCAAGAGTTATAAAGAGAGAGTTCCCCTCATTAAAATGAAAGCAATTCTATATAGTATTTCTTAAAGCACAAAGTATTTAATAGATACTTTATATCTTATACCTTATGAAAAATAGTTATGACTTAATAAACTTTAACAAACACCTATAAAACTTGTATATACTATATAATTAATGGATAATGGAGGAAAGAATACTGCTAATAAATACACATGATTTAGTAGTGCTATATTAGATAATTACATTCTAGAATACCTTTCTAATAATTAAGACTTAATCAGACTATTTTATACAAGTGCTAAAGGTAGGGTACTCCTTTATTTATAGTGCCTAGAGTTTATACTTAATAAAATATAATTTTTAATGAAAAAGTTATTTCCTACTATACTAAGTTTATAATTAATAGTAATTCCTTTTATAAATATAAAGTAGACTCTTCTTGCTTAATTCACTAGTAATGAAAAGACGTACTACTAGAGATAATACAGCTTTATATGATAAATTAAATATTACTAAGTTACTAAAAGGGCTAGAGGTTTATATAAAATATTTAATTTAAGGAAATACTCCACGACCCTTCTACACTAGGGCGCTTAACACTTTATAGAGAGCGTACTTTTAGTCTTCCTTAATGTAACTTTCTATCTTGCTTAATAAAGCTATAAAATGGATCCTCTTGCCTACATTATAAACTTATATAAAATAGTATAAAAAAATACACTGCTCTTTAGTAGATAGCGTAGAACAATGCGCGAGTTACCTTTGTGCCTTAAAAAATATATTTATTATGTAAGAAACTACGTGCGCCTCTAAAGGGAGTCTCTTATACTTAAAAGATAGGTTTATATGAGAAAGTTGCTAGTAACAGTCCTGCAGTATCTCTTCCTTTATACAATAGAATACCCCAACTATAATTTCTACCTTAAATAATGTAAACTTATATATTGTTATAAGCATACACCACAACTTTTTAATAAAAGAGTGCATGAAATCAATTTAAATTCGGTACATAGAATAGAGTGGCGAACATTTTATAGTAAGAAAAAGGGCGCGGTTATCTTCTCTTCACTATTACTTTAAGTATATTCTATTAAAGCTAAGGGAGTAAGAAGCCTTTTCCAATTCTATAATAAGGGTATTAATAACTACAGCTTATGTATTTGATACGCAAGGGCATTCTGGAAAATTCCAAGATATACAGTCAATGCTCTTATATGCGTCTTAAAGGTATAAGGATAAACCTTAAGAACTCCATACGAACAAACTTGCCTCTTAAACTTATAACTAAATCTTAAGACTTATTATGCACGTATCCCTTCTTACTTAACTTATTTGTTAAGATACTCCTTAAGAACAAGAGGATGGGCCTTGACTCTCTTTAGGTGATTTATACTTAAATAAATCTCTAAGAATACATAGTTAACCGCGTGTATGTAGTCTCTCTATAAAGGCAATTTTTCCCCCTTAACTTAAATCTTAAACATAAGCTAGAGCTTTCTTAAAAACTATCTATATAAGTATGCCTTACTAATAATATAATAGGCCCCTGTAGTAATCTAGAGTTACACACTTACATAAATTAATCAGTATACTTAATTATATTTAAGAGATATTTATAGCACCCTCTTTTTAGTAAGTGCAATAATTCTTCATCAAGTCTTAAAGTAATTCAAGTATATGCCTTAATTATCTTAAGCAAGGGGGCCCTCGTACACTACTCTTATTTCTAAAGTATAAATACTTGGGCAAAGATACCCTATCATTTTTTATAATCGTGCTTAAAATTTGTAAACGAAGATTCTAATGCTTATAAAAAGATGGGCATTGACTCTTACCCCTTTAACTATATAGTTAAGTAAATACTTACACCTTTTCCTTATGTTCTAGCAAAGACTTTAATAATTCTGTGCTACTTAATACACAAGACAAGATTTATGCCTACAAGTAAAAAGCAGTTCACTTTATGCCCTATATTACCTTAGCTTTATTAGAGGGTAATGTCTTAATTAGTTTCTGTTACTGAATGAAGAAGGTATACTTTTATAAGGTAGATGTTTACTTAAGAAAAGTTATCTGTAAAAAAAGAAGATAAGAAGAAAGTACCTAAGAAAGCTTAAGCATGCTACTTATATACTTTAAACCAATACATCGTATGGCTACCTATCTTATAAAGAACAAGAGACTTCTACAAGACATTATTTAAAAGGGCTTATTCTAAGAAATACTACTTAAGTATATTATAATAAAGATTCTCTCTTACATAAGGAGACAATAGATTTGCCCCTTTCCTTAGTAACATATTATAGAATGCAGAGAGATTACTTGTTAATTTATAGGGTTTATACTAGACTTATAGTATTAGCACAAGTACTTTTCTCTTCCCCAGTAATAGTGTTGATACCTTTGCGAATATATACCTAATATATTATAAAGCAAGAGTGTATATAACCCTTCAAAAAATAATGAATGATAGAGCTTCATTTAAATAATTTCATGCAGGGAGATAGCTTATAGAGTAAAATTTAAGTGCTTAAAGAACATATAAAGGTGTACTATTCTATTTCTACTAACTAAGGCATAATAAATATTTGTTGAGTAATTTAGCCATAACTATTTATTAGGCAATTAAAGGGTGCTTTTATACAAGTGTAACGGGTACCTATATCTAACACTAGTACTGTCTTATATAAATTATACTGTAAAGGAATGCCTACATTTTATTATTAAGTGCTTATGTCTTTAAATAAATATTCTGTAGTAAGAGAGTCCTTACTTTATAACTAAATGCGGGATTTTGTACCCTTAAGGGAGAAACCTTAAACTAATATTTATGCTTAAGTGTAGCTATTTATTCTATTACTACTTTACACATAATTAAGATTTTATAAGTTCTTAAAAAAGAAGAGGCGCGTATATTAAGCATTTAATTAATTATATAATTATGTGGTAGCTTACTAAGCCCTTATATAACAAGTAATAAGTTCTTCTCTTATTAACCTGAAGCTTTTGTTATAGAGTAAATAATTATTAAGGCTTCTTTCTTCATTAATAAATTTATAAAGTTATGTAAATGTTTCTATCTAAAGATGTAATAGCTAAAAGGCGCTAATACCTTATTTATTTTATATAAATGCATTTTTTTATAACTTTATCTCATAAGTAATCTCTAGTACTCTAAATAGATACTCTCTTTAGTAAAAGTACTCCCTATTGTATAAAAAAGAAGTAGACTAAAGGTGGTTTACTACAAAAAAAGAGAAATATAGAAGATTTTTACTCACGCATAATCTATTTTTAGAAAGATAAGAGAGGCACTCTTGTACTATATTTTAAATAGCTTCTATAATTTAGGAAATATACTTAGAAACGTATAGCTCTCTTCAAAAATATAGTTATATAAATATAAAGAGTTAAAGGTATAGTAAAGGAAGGGTGAAGTACAGCACTATATTTTGTTTATAAGGAAAGTACCTCTATATTATTATTAAAGCGATAATCATAAGATTTTTTATCTTATCTAGGAATGATTCATTACATAATATGTGTATAATAATTCTAGTATCCTCTCATCTTACAGCGTGCATTAGTGCCTACTCTAGTTATTTTCAATTATTTGTGGGTAACTTATGCTTTGCAATAAGAATAAAGACGCTATATTTCTAGTAATACTTTCTTATAATTAAGTGAATATTTATGAACCTTCTAGAGTGCACTATTTCTTTAGTCACTCTTTTAGTTTAACAGTTTCTAGGTAAATTCCCTACGCCAAGTACTCTCACTTTCTTGTTACATAAGTACGCCTCTACACTTAAACATCTATTAAGTAATTAAGGGTTATAATAAATACTACATAAAATAATTTATTGCCCTTTTAACAAATAGGTGTTAACTGGGAGAGATGGGAGAGAATTGCCTTCATAGTTCGTTACATAATAGAGTTTACTTATAAATATAAAATAGATTTTTAAGGTATACCCCTGCGCTAGATATGATCAAGAGTTACTTCCTCCAATAATTATATAATGAGCAAGAGTTAAGCCTTATTTCTTTCTTAATAGGGATTAACACAGAGTACCCGTCCTCTCTTTTAAGTATGGAGTCTTCTTTTTTTATATTAAAAAAATGTTAGGGGAAGGGAGGGTTATATCTCAAAAATAAACTGAAGGATACACTCAAGTATAATTACCTAAGAGATGACTTATACTTGTAAAATACGTTGAAGAATGCTTAAAATAGAAAGCCCTAGCTGCGCCCTATACTACTAGACTACTAGGGGTATATTTACATATGTACACTTGAAAAAGAACGCTAGAGCATTCCATGGAGTACCCAATAGTTACAAAAGTGTTCCCTCTTATTAATATTATCATTATAGATACGATTTTATTACTAGATTACTTAGAGAGTGTAAATATTCCCTTTATATTAGTTACCCCGCGGCACTAGTAGAGTACTTACTCTATACTATTTTATACCCCAACTACCTTAGTATAGCATATACACCTTATATTATATGTGAGCTTTCTTATAAAAACGGAAAAGTATAGACCCCTAAAAATGTACATGAATTGCAACTATCTTTTATTAAATTTAGAGTAGAAAGAGCCTGTTACACTTAAATTATTAGTATTAGTGTAGGAAGTAATTTATTACTAGTTACTTATAAGCCACATTAATTATGAAGAGAATACCCCTGGTTTTATATCATTTATCTAGTAAAGAATATTTAACCAAAGAGTATTACCATAGAAGAGAGAATACTTTTAGAGAGCTAAATTAATACCCTTTATAAAAAGTGCAGCTATTACTATAACTTTATAATCGAGCCTTAACTAATTACTTTAAGAAAGAGCTTGCCTATTAGATTAAAAAGAGAGTGACTTACTAAATACGCTTTAAGTAAATGGTTGTAGACGAGCTGCTATATTATTATAGCAACTAGCCTTTTATATTAAGTAGGATAGAGTGTAATGCCCTAATATTGTGCGTAATGAAAGAGTTCTAAAACCAACTATTTCTATATACTTATATCTTAAAGAGTTTTCTTAAAAAAAAAGGAAATCTTCTTCGCGTATTACTAGAACTTTTTATTAAGAGAGGCGCACATTATAGAAAGGGTCTTACTTATTATTAAGTAGCAAATATTCTAGGAGAAAGAGCATAATATCTTATACTCATATTAATTAAAGGGGTAAAAAAAGGAGAAACTATATACTCTCTATTAAGTCCTAATGTATTTACTTCTAGTAATCTCATGCTAGAATTAAGACTTAGCCCTAGTACGTGTGCTTTCAAATATATTTATAATTTAGTGAGACTGACTGTTACATATACCATATTTCTTCAAGAAGAACGTGCGTAAATTAGAAAATACTTTTTTCTTTCCTATAAAAAATTGCTAGAGTTTTATACTATATAGTTCTACACTTAGAAATAGTTCATATCAAAAATCATAAAAGTATTAAGGGTAGAATAATTAATTATAATAGAGAGGCTTAAGTACTTAGAGATTTACTACACTTTATTATTATTAAGGCTATAGAAAGCTCCTTTATATTCTTAAATTTGTGGCTTAAGGATATAAGTTGCCAGAAAAGGAGAATTTTTATAAACTTGGAGGAATATTTGTATGTATTTCATTTAGGCTGTTTTGTTAACTGTCTAGGTTTTTCCAACGGCAGATGTTATTTTTCGTCTTCTTATTATGATTTTTTTACCAAAAGTAACTTTGTTTTTAGCCAACATTATATATATATAGTATAGAATCTAATATTTAGTAGATGTTTGGTGGAATTCTTGTATGTAAAGCAAAAAAGGGATACTTCTCGTACGTTCTGAAAAAAGAAAAGAGAGTAAAGGACATTGTTTGTTCTAATATTAATTAGAGCAGACCCCAGCAGAACACGAGTCCAAATTGATCTTATATTATAACTAACAAAAACCAATAATGAATAACAAAACCCTTTATTCTTTATTACTTTACTGAATTGATAAATACAAAAAGAATCCTCGAAAATGAACGACAATGATTTCTTCCCCCTGTTTTCCCAAAATCCAAATTATAACATATATTATTCAAAAACTGCCTTTTTAGACGATGATAGCATCCAGGTTCTATTTTTATTATCGTAATTGCGCACGTAAAAGAACATGGGACATATAGTTTCTGTTTTTTTTATACAAGCCAGTATCATTCATCTATTATACTATAAAGTTTTTCTTTACTAAAGATTTCCCTTATAGACAAATAAAAGAAATAGCAAGTAAGGAGCATGTAATGTACAAAAACATATAGCATTCTAGAAAAAAGACGAAGTGGGAGAATTAGAAAATAAAAAAACATAAGTATGGTATTCTAGTAAACCCATATCCCTTAAAATACTCAAAAGAATCTGATTATTAGAGATCTACAGTGAAAAGATATTTATAGAAATTAGAAGAAAAAAGATAGATGCCTTAATTACCTTGGCTTAGTAGGACTATTGCACGAAAATGAAAGATAAATACTTATTCCAATTACTAGATTTTAAGAGTATAGAATCGACAAGTGCCTAAAAAAGAGTAAACTTTCTACAGCTAGCCGTTGAGAAAAACTCCACAGGATTAAAAGTAGAGTGAAAGGCACCTCCTCCTATGAACATGAATGAAAGATTGTTTTGAGTTTGAGAAAGAAAAATATTTGCAGAGATTGGCATGTAAGGAATTTTTAAACTAAGACCGTGTGTGGACTAGGTTGTGGAATTATCCATTTTTTTACTGAATACTGTTGCAGATAGATATTTTTGCACTTCTATTTTTCTTTGAGACTTTGAGAGAACACCATTTTTACTTGTGACTCTTAATCTTATTACATAAAAATAATACAAAGAAAAAATGCCGTAATGCCGTATTGGATTACTAACTTAATAAAAAGAAACCTAGTACAACAGAGTTTAGTATAGAAACGATTCAGGGGATATAACGTTTATACCCTCTTCTAATTCTAAAAATAAAAAAAGAAACTCTTATCTTATTATATTGTATAATTTTTTCTGCCGCTTTGGTAAGGATTCACCCTACGATAAATAATAAATGTATTGTTGAACCAAATACTAGAAAATATCGAGATGCAAATAACATACTGAGTCGACGTCAGTGATCGCTTAAATAAAATGGATTGGATTCAAAACAATGCCAATCTTGGACGAAATTCTTAATTAGAAGAATGCGATATAACATTATGCCGCGGTGCTGGGAGCAGGGTTTTATTTTAGGACCTATTTATAAAATAACTTAAGGAGTTTTAGGGTATTCAATATGATTCTTTTTATTCTTCATTAATCTTAAAATTTATTTACAGTGGGTATTTAGGTAAGTAGAATCTCGTAATAAAAAAACATATATTTACTAAAAAAATGGAATCTCTTTGTACCAAGCTAAGAAAGAAGTTACGGTACTCTTCTTACCGAATTTAGCAAGTTGCGTAGTCCTAGTTATTATGTATATAGTCATATACGCAAAAACCTATCCTAAGGTTCCTTATATTTATTATTTTATCTATATCCGATGCTGGAATTACTCTATTTTCATTAGAAGTTAAATTTAACTTTTGCATAAAAAACGCCATAAAGGTAACTAATAGTACATATAATAAATAGCTGGCTCATCGTCAATAGTTCGTTCAGAAAAAGCTTGATCCGGCAATGGGGTTTGGATTACTTTATAGTAGAATTTTAGTAACCGACTTGTTAGGAAAAATTTTTATCTAAATTAGTATACAAGTTGGTGCATCACTTATGTATTTTTTTATATTTTTTCTTTCATGAACAATGTATTTCTTCAATTTTACTTTATATCATGCTACCTTTATTTTTCAGTATAATCGACAAACGGGGTATATATATCCATGGAATGCTTGAATTTCTCCCTATAATTTATTAATAATTTAGTAGGTAGATAAAAAATTATATAAATAAAGATAATATAGAAGGAATTTGTAGTTATGAGTCGAGTCTTTCGCCAATTTGGTAATAAACTCTACCTATTGTTTTCCATTCAGTCTGGAATTGATTTCAGAAGGCGCGCTATTAGATCAATTTATAGTTTTCTGACTTACGAGTATTACTTGCGGATTTACATTGCCTGCTTTTTCAATAAGTAAGATTATCTTTTCTATTTTAGAACGATTTTACCAGGGCGAATCGTAGACCTGCTAATTAATGATCAGCTTCTTTACCTCCTTCACTTCTTATTTTGCGTGTATAGAGGAAATATAAACTTTACAAGAATGATTGATTAAGTAAGGATCTGTGTTTAGAAGTGGACTTCTTAGTAGAAGAAATATATATAACGGGTTCTCTTCCGCAGACGGGTATCAACAACAAGTATTCAAGTATATTTAAGAAAATGTATCCTTTTCTTTCCCAAGAATCTTTCTTCTATTTAAGTTTTTTTTTTTTAGGCTCTTCTTCCTTCCGTGGATAGGGATAATAAATAGCTGTATGTAATGCATAAGAATATTTTAGTATCTATAAAGCATTCACTCCCTCAAAAGGAAATTTAGAACTAGTTATTGGCATTAATTTCCTTTTAGCACCCATAGAGTCCATTTAAGATTAATATCCCAATTTTTTCTTTCGTTTTTTTAGAAGTTATAGCTAGCATTAGCCTAACGTTTACTATAAGGGGCACACATTTTTATAATATATATATATATGTTATAAAAGAATACGTATAGATGAGGTTCTAACCCGCTTAATTAGGACTTGCCCTAGCACAACAGTATTATCAACCATTATTGGTACTTGGGGTTTTAAAAAAGTTAAGAAAGGGTAGATTTATGCCATTTTTTTATACTTGCTTGTTGGAAAAAGTCTACTCCTACTATCCTATTCCAAATCTTCAAATATAAAATGACCTATCACCTTCTTTAACGAAATAAAACGATCAATTTACTATGACGGAAAACGAGCCCATCATAATACTTACATATTAAGCACAATTAAATCATATATATATATTTCGAGGAAAGGTCATTTCGTTACTTTAACTAAATTTGTACTTTATTAACGTTGACTATATCTCTACCTGTTCTCTCACAAGTAGTTCTCTATCATTATCATTAATAGATAGTACGCAACCAAGAATTGTCATTTTTTGTATCTAGAGTATAGACGAAAGGATGAAGTGCCAAAAGCCGAGATAGTAATTTGTAGTGGCAGTAAGCCCTTACTTATTCTTATTCTCTATATGTGTTTTACCTTACAAGTTTTGTCTTCCTACACCTTTGCTGGGCAAGAAAAGAGGTTGTATGCTTGACTACCGATTCTTGATGACATTTCACTACCGGCAAAACCACGTCGAGGAGATAAGAAGAGGAATGTTTGCGAAAACTTTATCTCATAATGATGCAAACTCTATCTATAATGGACAAAGACAAAAAACGACATAGACCAGAGAAGCCTAAACTATAAATAAAATCGAAAGAGAGAAGAGAAGTGTCAATTTCCAAACGAAAAAGAGTAAATTATATCCTCTACTAACTGCACGAGTTCAAAAGGAACCCCTAGGAATTCCAAATTAATTAAAGTAACGAAGATTATAAGAAGTAGAATAAATAGTATAATTGCGAACTTGGCTTTACTTTATTTCTTTTTTGAATAGGATAAAAATTATCTTTACTAGATAAAATCCTTTGTAGTCAGATAGAAATATAGGGTTAAATCACCGATACCTACTGCCTCTATGCTAGATTCCTCATTTCAATTGCCTTAGAAAATACTCTTTTTTATGCATCTAAGTTTCGTTCATTTACTTTTGCTTGGCTTGATTCAATAATTGGAATTTCTACTACCTAAGAATAATATGGAGCATTAAATTAAGTAAATAAAAAGAGAATAGGAAGGAAAACAGTTTGACAAGTAAGGATCACATTAAAATGAAGTAAAAATATTCAGCGCAAGGGATGATACATGATTAACTAAAAATTGATTCTATATCTATATAACTACTAACTAATTTGGTGAGATGCATGCAGTTGGCAGCAATAATAAAAATAAAATGAAGAAGCTCAGCAACGTGAACAAGAAAAAAATAAATGTAAGAACTTGTTATGTCTATGTCAACAACCAGGAAAGGACTTTATTAGGAGGCCTTTTTATTAACTTATGTTAACTTAGATAAAGATCTTTTCTTTTAACTACTAGTAAAAAAGAGTTCATTCACTCAACCCAAGAAAACTACTTACATACATCTAACCATATGTGTCCAAAAAGGTAGACCTAAGAAATCCACGTCAATCGCTCAAAAAACTTTTACTTCGGAATTCGTCCTGCAACCTCCCACTACCGATTTCACTTTGATTACGCTGAGTAGAATATATTAGATATAAGCCCGCTATTTATTATTATTCCTTAAACTATTCCAATGCTATCAATAACAGATATAGATATTGAAATACTATACTAACTTATTAAACGAAGAAGTCATCAAAAAGTGCTTAAATATATAAATATTTATATAAAGTTCTTTACAAAAGTACACTTCCTTAGAAAATGGTACAAAGCTGTAGTTGGAGAGTAGTCAGCTTCATTCGTTTTTTCCTTTTTTTAATAGACTAGGTGCAGAAGAGTATCTACTATGCTATCATATACCGTAACACAAATAAAATACTGAGTCAAAAAGAACAGGGTTCACCCTAAATATAGAAGAATTACTACTACAACCTAATAATTGATTATTTGGGCCACTTAGATATAGATAGAATCATTTGCTATAGTGATGGCCGGGGGCAAGAAATCTCATATATTATCAAACCATATTCTGAGCACCAATACTCATTGATATTGATGTTTGGATCCATTTTTTTTATGCTACATTTTACTATATTTATATTCTTAGATTCAGGCAGGGCAGCAAGGAAGGCGATCTTAATTACTTAACCACCAGTGCAAGCATATTTCCTACATATTCATATTACATATTTTTTAGTAAACAAAGGGAAAGGGGGAGTACGTCTCCAATTGTGGCATATAAGCATGGCTTTAACCTTATACATTTATACATAAAAAAGTACCTCCCCAAAAGTTCACCATTCTCCCTTAATATTTATTTTTTTTGTCAGTAGAGATCCTTTTTATTTAATTATTTTTATTAGATCTCTCATTTTTCATTCATATATCTTAATTTAATATCTTAAAGCAAAATTAGAAGATATCATTAGCCCAAGCTAGATATTTTTAACTCCCAAGATGGCTAGAACTTATATCCGCGTGCAATAAAATGGATTCTTGTAAAGAAGAAAGACTATACTAACTTTGCATTAATTAGGTTATTATAACTAAAACTAAAGAAAAATATGAGAGCGGATTTCATTTAGTAGAGTATTAAAGACGTTTAAAAATAGAGGCATATCTCATATCGTAGTAATCCATGTTTAGAATCCTAATTGATGGAATCCGCGAGAGTTCGAAGGGTACTTGACTAAGAGAAAATAAAGAAGTCTAGTCGTAATAGTATATGTATAAGAGTAAGAAGCCAAATGTCGAGTTATGTGTGGGGGTGGTTAAAAATGTAATTAAGATAAGTTGGTAAAGAAATTGCTGCTCTTTTTATAAACAAGAAATCAACCTGCTTCTTCTAGATTTTAAGAGTTTTTAAATAAAGTCGGACATAACTCTAAGAATTTTTATAAGAGTTCTTTAATTGTAGTACTCGATCGAAGAACAGCCTGCGCACACTACTTAACTTTATTTCTCTACTTTCTGCCAATGAATGATTTTTCACAGTTTCGGTAACAAGCTATTAATATTTCTCATATTTAAGGCTTAGGATTAAAAAAGAGTATTTTCTATATTATTCATAATATTATATTATGAAGTGTTTAGCACTCATCACGGGGGACTTTGGCCATGTGTGTATATTATCTAGCATTGAGAAATATAGGATACTTAGGCAGTCCTTTTTTGGCTCTACTTTTTCTTCCACGATTCTTTATTCTGCTTTTCTCTTGACATTTCTTCGTGCTAGCTTAAGTGTACTGCTAGTTTGGTTGTTGATATTAAAAGGATTGTTGGAAAAGAGGAGTTTCTCATTAGTAAAATAAGAAAAAATTGTGCGACAAGACAATAAGAACAATGAGTCCAATAAAATAATATAAAAAGATGTAACATTTATAGTTTATAGAAAAAGATACGTGTGATCCTAGGACGAGAAAAAGCAGGATAATAAACCAACTACTTACTCTCTGCGCTGCTTGCATCATAAAAAATCTCTAAGCGCTATCTAAACGTACAAATAGAAATTTCACTAATGGATGATTCACATGGATTCTTTGGTAAATGAAAAGATGAAGGGTTGTCCACTTACTCGATTAGTCCCGCTTGACTTATGGTGATTGGGAAGTAGAAAAGTAGAACACACAAATGAGAAAGTATCAACTCCAAACATAGTCATAGCTTAAAGTGATCTAGAATTCATGTATTATCTATTGATGTAAATTCAGAAGATTTCGAATCTTTCTTTGTTCAGTTATACAATAATTATAGATTATAGAAATGCCGTCAACACGTTGTTTAGTTAGTAGAGAAGGAGAAGTCTCTAAAACTGTTTTTATTAATTTAGTAGAAACTATCATTGAACCAAATTTTTGATATCCCAACAGCAAGCAAATCTAGTAAAGAATAAAGATCCTCACCCTTCCAATTTAAAAAGACAGGTATTAGCCATTAAATCTTTCTTATCCATCATTCATGGTCATTTTCTAAGTCTAGGGCGAGTAAGAAATCCATTTATTTCCTATTATAATTTTCTCTGTCTTTGTTATTCCAAGTATTCCAACCAAGATCGAGGGGCAAGATAGATGTGGATAATAAGGGTACCAATGGACTCCTCTTCTGTATGGTAGTAAGTGCCCTATGCAAAAGAGATGAATGCCAAAAGGTCGGATTCCATTTTTATAGTAGTAATTATTAGGTAAAACTGAAAGAATTTATTAAACCGTTACTATACTAAACAACGCAACCATAATGACCAAAGTCTTTTCCAACTTTTGGATTGGATATAATAATAGTAAAGGATGTGCAATATTTTTCTAGCGGATTACTCTTATTTTACTCTTATTGATTGGTTTTTTGTTGTGCAGATATCACTTTTTTGACAACAAAAACTGTGAGATTCTTTTAAGCTAAGGTACCTCCCTAACTCTTAAAATGACAGGAAGAATAAGTTTACAGCCTTTATTCCTATTGCTCTTTTCTACCCATATACTTTATCTCTGCTTTTTTTGTTCACCTTTCTTTGTCGATAGATTTTTATAACGTACATAATATTAAAAGTAATAATGTAGGGAACACCTTGTATAGATCTAATTTTGTTTAGTCTGCACAGTTGGTATAGAAATGAATCTGATCGCTCAACGGTAAAGGTCCTTTGTATTATGAAAATGGAATACAGAAAAATAAAATAAAAGCGACAAATGGTAACCACAACAAGAAATCTTCCTCTAAAAAAACCAAGTCAATAGCTAAAATAAAAGTATTTTTAAAGAAAAGAGTAGGGCGGGAGGAATAATAAGAAGAAAAGAACTTGTTTGCGAAATATTCAACATGTCTCACCACTACTCATGTGTTTGTAAGAACATGTATCTGTATCTTCACAACAGTGTATGTAATGTAATTCACAAATTAATTATAGGCATTACTTATTACTTTAAGCAAATCGCGCAAAACGAGGATTTCTCTCGATTTTTTTATGTAAAAGACAATATATTATATAGAGCTCCATTCAGGAAGTGCACCGCGTATTTTAATGTATTATGATGAATGGCAAAGAGAAAATATCTGTAAAGATTTCTTTGAATTTTTATTTTATCAAAAGAGGACTTTCTTTTTTTCATTTTCACTAAGCCCAGTTTTATTACAACAAACATAAAGATCTTTTACTAGTAGGCTTATCTCGCACACCGCCTCAACCAATATGGTGAATCTTTTTCTCCTTTTCATTCAGTCCTATCGACTAAAGCGAAGTCACTAATATTCTTAAAATATGGTGTTTAAAAAAAGACTTAATCCTTTGCGCAATGTACTTATTAATAAAGGAAAGTATCCGATCTAGCGGTTAGACATGGATTTTCGTCTATAAATGAAAAACGAAATAAAAAAATAGATTATTTCGTATTCGGGGTTAAATCAAAGAGGAATAAAGATGTAATGTAACTCAATCGATAACAAATTATGTAGTAAAAGACAAGAAATAGTTCTTAGCGGACACTTTCCATATTTAGGTAAAGCTTTTCTTGCTATAGGCCTATAGTTATACTTGATTTCACTCTTATGTATCCAGTAATTTGGGAAGGGTCTATAAATGAGGTATTTCTTATTACAAATGATACATTTTACTACGAGCTAATAACATAGAATTAGACGTAGGGCTAAAAGGAATTGCCTTTCATTAATTAGTGCTAAAAACTAGAATGTACAACATGTATTTAGTAGGGATTACTACACTTAAGAATATCATTACTATGAAGGATGTTTCATGATTTTTTATATGGTGTTATTGTATATGTTAGAAAATATTCCCAAATAGAACATATAGCATGAATGCTTTCACTTTGTAAGGTCTTGTATTTGAAGACTAGTCTATTTATTTAGAAAATAATAAGAATATTGATACTCAGTTAGTTTTTATAGACCCTTTTCTAGTATGAGTCAATATAGAAATCTATCTAAAAACAGCGAGTAGTCAAATAAAAAAGATAACACGCTACAAAAAATAAAATATGATAGAATGCGGTTTAATACCTATATTTAGAACTTTAAAAATGAAAAAAGATACATGCTAAAATAAAAAACTTCCTGTGTGCGAAATGGATGTACTCTAAATGAAATTTTTAGAATTCTTATGAATGTGTTACTTCATTAGACCTCTTGCTAAATCGAATAGAAAAATACGCTTGTAATATGGAAGGTAATAGTGCTCTCGTACTAGTTTCTTTAATTATTCGTAATAAGGCATTTTTACTTAGGATTGATCCTACTAGAAGAAGTAGATAAAAAAAAATACGCAATAAAATCTAAAAAGTACAAACAAACCTTTACCATGACAATTTCTGTCTAAGTCCTAATACTAGCAACTAGGTATTATTGGAGGGCAACACTCTATTTTATGTAGACTTACTCATAATAAATAGACTATGCCTAGGAGTATAGTAGAAAGTCAACTAATTGAAAGTAAAACAACTCTCTATTTGATTATGCTCTTGATAGGAGAAAGATTGGAAATATTTCCAAGTATGGTGTTTTATTATACACTAGTATATCCCCTTAGTTCCTAAAAAAAAGTTCGTAGAGTATTTCTAAGACTATTTTTTCTCATCTATAAGAAATTTTAGGGCATCCTTTATAAGCATAATATATTGTCATACGATATAGTACTTAGGAAAGAAAAAGCATTGTAATAATAATAGAATAGTTGAAATAGTTGTAAGAAATATGAAAGGGTTTAGCATAAGGACTCTTTTCAGTGTCTACCTAAATGAATTTTTAATGAGGTACTCTAGACTAAGACTCTACTATATAGTTATTATATAGTGTTCTAAAAAAAATGAATATAGTAGGTACATTACAATGAAATTACATATGACTAAAAACTATACTTCTCTGACTACAACCTTAGAAAGGATCTCATAAACGAGAACTGCCTAGAACTACTACTCTGAAAAAGTAGCAACACTTCCCTACTAAAGCGATTGGGTAAGGTAGTCAAGACGGCACGACAATTGTTCCTAGAGGTAGTACCTTAATAGAATACGGCTTCTTTAGTTTTCTCTTAATAACCAAAGCTATAGTAAACACCCTCCTAGAGTTCAGCTTAACATCTTCATTGTCTTTCCAAGGATTTAGGAAGAACAACCTTTATTTACTACTTTATTATTAATACTATAGTTATACTAAGAAAGCTCTTAGAAAGCTAAGGGAATATAACTACACTACTTGTAACCAGACAACAAAGAAATTCTTGGGCTAAACACTCCAGTGAATAATTTTGGATATGTTGAATTCAACTTATAGTACTTTTGCCTTATCCTTGTAATTGTATTTATATTCTATACTATTGATATGCTCTGTCTTTACTTTTTCCTAGTGGTGTTAATTTAATTAATAGAAACTAAGAGGATGTCTTCCTATTTTATCAATCAAATTCTATCTATTTTGGGAGTTTCTGTTACAAGACAGGAAAGAGTACATTGTATATTCTATTTAGAATCTATTTCTTATATTTAAGGTTGTGCGTAGAAGAGTTAGTTAGACTAATCTTGTTCTATATCTAGAAATTAATATGATACAAGAGAATAGAGTGAATTCCTAACCAATATACTTGGAGGTGTTTGTGCATATGCTTGAAACATATATATAAAGAAGTATCTTCTAATAGAGCTCATTAAGATAAGGTGTGGTCAACTTCGTGGTTAAATATTCTTATAGGATTCTCTAAATTTTTATAAATAAAAGGGTATTACGTTTACAAGCATGAATCTTTCCGTAACTCTATTATCTAGGTTACTAGGTATTCTATAATTAGAAATTTAGGAGAAACCTCCTTATTAGGTGGTAGTGGATGTACCAGCTAAGCATATTAGTAACTATTTATTACTAGAGATGTTACTAAAAAAAATTAGCCCCAATTATCTAGAGTTATTTCTCTCTCCTTTTATGTCTCCAACTCTAAATATTTTTTGTATTTTAGTCTTGTTCCTTCTTTACTAGATCCTTTTTTTGTCTTTCATTAGTTTACATATCACCCTTCACTCTTGTTTTGTATAGTAAATAAGTTCTATAGGAATTAGTGCTGGTAATTGTGAATAATAAGACTCACTAAGTTAGATTTAAATGGGTACGGCCACTTCGTGTATAATTAGAGAATATTATAAGATGAAGTAAAAAAAGTTGTACTATGTTTTTTCTTGGCTCTCTCGGACTAAATATTAGTAAGGGAATGTTGATATTCAGTTTTTGCTATCTTTTGAGTATGCGTAAAGTAAAGAGATGTACTACTTAGAATAGACTACAACTATAAGAAGTTCCCCAGAGATGTATACTATAAAAGGAAAGTAGAAAAGTATCTTTCTAGGATGCCACTTATATTAAGAAGAACATAACTAACAAAAGTACATATATAGTCAGATCTACTAAAAAGGATTCATAGATTCTTAATATAGATACTCAATGGGGAATAGATCTCTATGACTTCTATTTTCTTATCAATTATTCTTAAGAAAACTACTCAATTATGAATTATGAAAGCTAGCACTGTGTTACCAATATTAAACTAATACCGGTTCACTCCTTTTCTTAAGCTATAGCGCTTTATTCTAAATTCATCTTTTCACAAATCAAATAACGTATATATAAGTATAGCAGCATAATTCGAGTGTTTCCTTTCTAGCTTACACTATATGTTTCTCTTATAACTTCTAGAGAAAAAATTCTAATGAAATACTTTTGATCTTTTCTTTTTAAAAATACTACATAAAGTTAGGCCTCTTTCGCCAATCTCTTTTGGTTGTAGGAATGTTCTAACTTAGCAAGAAAACCTAATCTAGAGAATCCAGCCAGAGGTTTTATTAGTATTCTTGTAATAAATAGAATAATAGTTGTAGCTGCATAGTCGTTAAATATAGAGTAAGCGTAACTGGAATTTCTTAGTACTATAGACCCTGCATTATTTGGCTTAGCTTAGTTAACGTCTGTAATGAATCAAGGAAAACCTTTAGAATGCAAAATTAGAAGAAGACAACACGAGACTAGGCCCAACAGAACTACTTAGGGAATTGTATAACTAAAAATTTCTGCATATTTTTCATTTGGAGTCCTTCTTCATACTAAAAATGAAACGTACAAGGAAGGGGAGGCATGCTTGCTTAAAATAGACATTTCTTTACTTAAAGTTTTTTCATTTATCCACCCTATTTTTAAGTTCTTTACGAAGATTCTTTTCCTTTATGCTTTACAGAAAGGTAAGCTGCATGAACGGAGTTGTATTTCCTACTCTAGATGCAGAATAGTTCCAAAAAAACAAAAAAGTGAACTGAGCCCTACCTCTTCTCTCAGCTCTCCGGTTCAT
>JAYMSP010001273.1:0-34031 GCA_036897095.1 Plantago elongata
TTTTTATATATTACAAATATAAAATTAGTTCCATTTTTCGTAAAATATAACAAATTATCACATCTTCAGAATATATGAACGTATATACACTACGGTACCATAACGTAACGAATATTAATATTATAAAATTATTAGTCATACATTATAAATAATGATGAATTTGAGATGTTTATGTTGTTATAATTCATATTCGTAGTCCTTATTAATTGTTTAATTACTTAGTATAATTAAATTAACTAACTTTATACAAATAATTTTAAAAAAAAACTAAAAGAAATAAAAAAAGATCCCTTCTCCAATCTTGTCTGACACGGTCATGGACTCCTGGATCCGGAACCAAGCTCCGATTGGAACTTGGCTGCACTGATCCGGAGCTTTGCACAACGAGCAAGTATAATAAAAGGGAAGATTTTCCTAATCTATATGAAAATTCAGTGTCATTATAAAGAACCGGTCAGAAGCACCGGTTAATAACTTTAATATAAATACCTCAAATAAACCAAATATCTCATAAAAAACTATAACACCAAACCATCTTTCTCTTTCTAGAAAAGCCTAGAGAGAGCTCTCTCCTCCTTTTCCATATTCTCCGGTGACATATCAGAGCCTTCTCAACCGCTCCTTCCATGGTGGCGCCTCTTTCGACAATGTTAGGGAGAAACATCTTGGCCGGATTTCATCGATTTTCGTTGGATTTCTACATCATTTCTTCAAATTTATCAATAATGAGATGAATCGATTCAATAGCTTTGTGGTTTTTGTTGTTTTTCATATGTTATATCGATTCATGTTACTTTTTTTTGTTAAAATCTCAATTGAAAGTGGAAATCGACCTTTTATTTTTATTTTTTTGTTGATTTTACGATCTGATTTTTCTAGATCTAAAACTAGATCTGAAATTCGAACATTGAGAAATTGATTTATTTCCCGCATATGTTATATGGTGCTTCGTTATGGTTTTAAGAGGCTTTGCTTTGTTATGACTTTAACAACCGGTGTTATAGTTTTAAGCATCTTCGTAACCTGGATTAATTTCGGTTTTTTTCGTTAAATTCAACTTGAGGTGAAATTTTATCTTTTATTCTTAGTTTCCTGGTGATATCTACGATCTGATGTGTCCATAGCTGAAACTAGATCTGAAATCTATATAGTTAAAATATAATCATTTCGCAAATTATATTATTTGGTAGTTTGTTATGGATTTAAGAGCTAACATTAAGCTTCAAGCATCATTGTTATGTTGTTAGTATGTGTTGAATGTTTTTGCTTGTTATTGTTTTAAGGAATACATTATAGTTTTAAGATCTATGATTATAGTTTTAATGAGCTAACATTATAGTTTCAAGCCTCAATGTTATGTTGTTAGTATGTGTTGAATGTTTTTGCCTATTATTGTTTTAAGGAATACATTATAGTTTTAAGATCTATCATTATAATTTTAAGCAGCAACACTTGTATTTTTAGTTTATGATGGCATATTTATGATTTGATTTTTTCTCAAAGGCTTAGTCATAGTTTTGAGATACATTGTTTTTTAATTTAAGCATCAATGTTACTGTTTTTATCTTGTATTACATGTTTATGATTTGTTATAATTTCAGAGCACTGTCATAGTTTTAAAATGCATTGTTACGGTTTAAGCTTCAATATTACTGTTTTTAGCTTGTGTTAAAAATAATTTTGGTTGTTATTATGTTTAGTCAATGTGTTATAGTTTTAACTTGAATTGTTATAGTTTTAATAGGAACTTTATGATTTCAAGTATTAATGATAAAATTTCTAGCTTGTTTTGCATGTTCCTTTGAATAAGAGTTATTGTGATTTAAACCCAATTAGTGAATGTTTTAAGCAGGTATGACCAATGACATCGAGTTGAGACTTTCCTGAAATATTTTTTGACTTGTTCAATGGTGGTTTTGAAGGCTATTAAATTATCAGTTAAAACTATAACAAGTTATCATAAAAATATCATGCAGGTCCTTAAATCTATCACACCACATGTTCAAAAGTTAAACAAAAGAGGTTAAAACTATAATATAAACAAACAATACCGCCTCACTAAAGTCATCATATCATATCTTAAAACATTAACATACGTCAAAGCTATAACTAAAACTTTTCATGCTAACAACTTCAAATCATAACATAATAAATTAAAAATATAATAAAAAATTGACTCGACGATTTTTTAGTAAGCTCGACCGATCAAACCGTTAAAATTCAAAAACCATTGAAAACCATAAAAATCTATAATTTTTCAATCTTTTAAAAAAATCTTACATTTTCTAAGACTTTGGCTTGCACAACTTCGATTGGAGCTTTGCAGCTAAGGTATGGAGCTGTCTGGCCGGATAATATGATTAGTTCGAATAAAATTATAATTATTTAAAATTATAAAAATGTTTTATTAATTATAATAGTTATAGTATTATTTATAAAAGTTAATAAAAATTATCATCCATTTGACACTCTTGATTATTAATACAACTTAACTTTTGTTGGCATTCGTTCATTCTTCCTCAAGAAATATGGCATCTCTCTCTCATCATGGGACAACCGACAGAATTAATACGCCGTATACTTCACGAATTAATGATACATAAAATTAAAGAAAAAATAATGAAGGTAGACAGGGTCTTTTTTTGACTCTTTCCACAAAACATCGAAATTCATTCATAAATACGTGCATGTAGATCCATGTGAAGTTTGTAGTGACCCAATTCATGAGATTTCTTAATTTTAAATACAGTAATGCATTTGTTTTATCACCAACCTTTGACATTGGGAAGCATCACGCCTTTCTATTTTAACTCATCTTGAGCACCGTCAAGGGGTTTTGTGGAATTTAGTTGGAGGGGATCGGGAATGAAGTTTTAAATTTATAATATTTTAAAATTTGCAAAATTGGAGGTATGTAATATAAATTTATTTGTACAACTTATATAATCACCATCTTGCTCACTTTAATTCACTTAGAAATTAATCATACGATTTGGTTATATTCAATATTACTATTGATTTGAATAAGGTATCAATTGCTATGTTCTTTATTAAATATCTTAAGTTTTTAATAAAAAATTAAATTTTTTAGAGTCCGTCTTGCGAGAGACCCTTATATTTTAGAGAGTCTGGAAAGTTCCTCCAAATGATGAAACTAGACAATTATATCTTTTTTCCGCAATTTGACTTTAGATGATTTTTCACGGATCTTTTGACCCGGATTCAATTAAAACGGGTCAAGTACAAACTAAACAATATAATATAATGTAAAAATTAAATATTATTGTAAATTTAATATTATGTATGAATTAGAGAATTCCTATATAAATTAAACAATATAATGTAAAAATTAGACAATATAGATAATTATGTACAATGCATGAGTATATTCTTTGGACAGGTATTAAAACAAAAAAAAATATTTATGAAACTAGACAATTCGATTACAAACTAGATAATTTGTTATAAAAGCTAAACACTAATTTTTCTTCGAACGCTTTAGCTTCTTCCAAGCTTTCTTCATCTTCAAATCATCCAATCAACCCCTTCAAAAATAATCAATTGCAACAAGTCTCTCAGATCCTTAGAAACTTTTTCATCAGTAGCTTTCTTTGCTTCTTTCAAACTTTTCAACTTACATGCAAACTACAATTCAACACCAACAAACGATATATCATGAAAAATTAAATAAATATTATTTTAAACTAAAACGTAAGACATTTATATAAAAACAAGACAATTTATAATAAAACATAGATAATTTATTTAAAAAAAACTAATCCAGCAACAACAAACAACATAGACAATTTTTACTAAAGCATAGATCATTTAGTTAACTATCAACAACTAAACATAAACAATTCCTACTAAAATGTAGATCATTTCTAAAAACTAGACAATTTATAGTAGAATATAAATAATCTATAAAAAAAAAAACTAACTATCAACAATGAACAACATTAACAATAAAAAACTAGACAATTAATAGTAAAACATAAAATTTTTATAGAAAAACCTAGTTAATTTGTACGCAATGTAAATGTACGAGTGCTAATTCAGCAAACAGTAGGTACAAATTATAGGCATATGTACATGGAATCACATCACTAAACCACACAACAAAATTGAATATCATATAAAGTAGATGATAATCGTAAAAACTAGACAACAACTACTAAAACCTAGACAGTTTCTACAAAATCACTTACCCATGCCAGAAACAGGATTACGAAGAACAGGTGGTCCCGTGTTCACTAGAGCAGTAGTATTCACGTTCAATTCCTCCATAAAAAAGCCTACAAGCAAAAGCAAGACGAAGAGAAGGTTAATACGAAGCAAAATAAATCTAACAACAATCGAGCAACAAAAAATTGACGTCGAAGCAATCAAGCAACAAAAATGAAGCAATTACGATCAACAATCGAAGCAACAACAATCGCGATAATCAAAGTCGAAGCAACATACCAAAATCAAAGCAATAAAAAGCAAATCGAACTCGAAAACACAATAGAGAGAGATAAACGGACATAATTACTTGATTGAGTGATGAATTCAAAAAAATTCGCTCTAGAATTAGAGTTTTCAGACGATCGAAGAAAATGGAAGAAAATAATACAAAATAGAGAGAGAAAACAGAAGAGAAAGGCTGGAAATAAAAGAAAAAAACTAAAAATACTTATTTATACTATATCCATATAAAAATGGTATGATCTGCATGCATTGTGACCCGTAAAAAGGCTATTTTCTAACCCGTAAAATATAAAACGGATTAAACTAAAAACTAGATAATTTGTATATAAATTCAGGGGACTTTTTAGACTCTCTAAATAGACTAGAACTTTTATGAGACTTAATAAAATTTCTTTATATTATTTTATCTTTATCATAAACGACATCCTTTTTATCCTCAATATTTACTCTTACCTCCAACCAAGTATCCGAACGTTGTTGCATTGCTTAAGACATTAGGGCGTTAGTAGAAACTAGTAAGTGCTTCTGCACAATAATTTGGATTTCATGATGTTGTTTGATTTAATTGATGAGTACCATGCATACAGGATACAGCAAAGCTATTGAACTTTGGCAAAACCTCAGCCCACCCATTGTAATATACACAAAGCAATGATCCTGAAAAGTGGGACCATCGCAGACATTGATGTAGATTTGATTGAATCATTAACTTACACCTTTAATTTGAAATGATTTTCTCAATGAAAAATTTCAAATTTTAGATTTTAATTTTGACATTTCAAAATAAATTACATTATAAATATTCTCATTTCTTCACATAATAAATTTTGAATTCAAATTTTGTACAATGTACGTGGGTGAATTGCCATCCTATCCAATCATCAATATATCCTCAAAATGACATGACCAATATACATTATAAAGGTTGTGTTTATTAAATTTAAATGCGGAATCATATTTCGTATTTGATATTCACAATATGAGACTATGTTCCATCTTGTCCACATATAATATCATAGTTCTTAATTTTTGCATTAATTAGCTGCCCAATGTTATGTTTATGTAGTTTTAATGTGTTTATCTGAAGAAATAAAATAATTGTCAAGAAAAATAGATTCCTGAAGAAGGAAAACAAACTAACAAATGACATTACACATGCCTTGAAATCGAAAATTGAAAAAAAAAAAACCCCATAAAGAGTAGGTGGTGACAGAGAGTCACAACTCATGTAGCCATGTTCATAATTGTTACCACTACTACGAATCAATTAAGAAAAAAATCTCAAAATAAAATAAATTAGAAAAAACTAAAGAAAGAAAAAAGGAAAAGAAAAGAAAAGAAAAGACTTGCACATTTCTGTTCTGTTCTGTTCTGTTCTGTTATGCATCATATATATATATATATATCCCGATTAGCCAGCAATCTTTCTCGTTAATCTTCTTCGCATTCATCACGGAACAGGAGGCTCTCCTGTACGCACAAAACACTTCCAATTCCCTTCTTCTTCCTTTCTCTTCCATTCCTTTTCTCCCCACACACACACACACACACACCTACACTCGTTCTTTCCACAAGGTACACCTACTTTCTCATATCTCTCGATTTGTCTCATTTGCTCTGTATTGGATCCTGAATGAGACTTCTCGTCATTTTGGCCTTGTTTTCTGTTTACCGTGTGTTTGTTCAATTGCCAGGTGCACACGTTTCGTTTTTTTTTCCCGTGATTTGGATAATTTCTTGAATTCGAAATGTCTATCTCTCTGTTTCTGCAATGTAGATCTGATTTGGAATCACGAAATGTCATTGTATTTGTCTTAAAGATTCAAACTTTAGCGAATCCAGGTGAAGGAAATGGCGGAATTGCTAAAAAAATCTCATCTTTCGTCATTTCTAATCTGTATGGAATTTTAGCTACTTTTTTTAGCACGTTTTTTAGGTAACTGATACCAATGTCTGGAGTGTAGCTTTTTCCTGCATTTTTGGATGGTTTTACTGCTTTGGTGAGATTGATTATACTATGCCAGTGTATTTATTCTGTTAGTGGTAAAGAGGGCCCTCATGAAAGTTTGAGCTTAATTTCAAAAGTGGAAAGTGTAAAGGCAATTGTCATACAAAGTACCGAATCTGTCAGTTTTACACTTCATAAAGTGATTATTCTACTTTACTTAGTTGCTTATCTTGACCATTACTAGATCTACTTGGATGTTTTACCGTTGATCCCGCTTCTAGTTTACGTCTAGGAGAATTTTCTTTGATGCAAATGTTGATTTAATGCATCATATGTTGTCAACTTGATACTGGTACTGTAATCTGTGTGCTTACCTAATATTGCTACTAAAGTTCCATTTTTGCTGATTGATCTGATCTCTCTAGTTACTGATCACAACTGAGCTGCAAGTTAAGTACTAGTATAAAGTTCTATTTTGTGCACAGGTTGTAGTAAAACATGATGAAGAAAAAAGAAGGGAAACCATCTGTCCATCCAGATAAAAGATCCAGGGCAATCCCCACGGCGGTACTGATTCTTGCATTATGCGGGTTGTCGTTTTATCTCGGTGGCATATTTTGTACGGACAAGGATGGAAATGCACCCGAGGAAGTCAGCAAAGAGCTTGATACCATCGAACAGACTGGTGCAGGTTCTCTCCAGGCCAGAACCGTAAACTTTCCCCAATGCAGTGCGGATATGCAAGATTACACACCATGCACAGATCCGAAGGTGGATAATTTGTGGTTCTAGGATTTCTATTTTTGTGAGATCCAAAGGAACTTATATTAACTAAACTCTGTGTCATTACTGCAGAGGTGGAGGAAGTTTACGCTTCACAGGCTTTCGTTTATGGAACGCCATTGTCCTCCAGTCTTTGAAAAGAAGGAATGCTTGGTGCCTCCACCTGATGGTTATAAGTTACCGATCAAGTGGCCTAAGAGCAAGAATGAGTGTTGGTACAGGTATTAATCTTCCAACATAGGAATTTGATTGAAGCACTTTTTCGAGTTTTTATTTGGTTGGGAACTTTACATGTTGAGAATTTTGGACCTGTTTAGGAATGTTCCATATGACTGGATTAACAAACAAAAATCAAATCAGCATTGGCTGAAGAAAGAAGGGGAGAAGTTCCTCTTCCCTGGTGGTGGTACTATGTTCCCCAACGGTGTCAGTGCATATGTTGATTTGATGCAGGACCTGATCCCAGGAATGAAAGATGGAAGTATCAGGACTGCCATTGATACTGGATGTGGGGTAAGTGCGACTAGTGTGACTTGTTCGTATGTTCTTGTTTATAGATTATAGTTTTTTGGGATCTATATGATTGAGAAGGTAATTGATCATCTTGCCATTTAAACCTTAATATTACAGCGTGCCTTATTTACCACCATTTCACTATCATATGGACTGAACAAACAAAGTTTTTCTTCACCTAAAGGTTAATCCATAATCTGTCATCTGTATGTTACATCAATGTTTTTATGCCATTACTAATATGGATGCATAAATTCTTTGCATTCATTTATTTTGTTCTGTCGGGGTGTTATAACTTGCATGGAGCTATTCGAGTATTTAACATGGATTCTCCTTAAGTCATAGAAAGAGCAGATTATGTTGCGTGTCTCCTGATAATGCAGAATTGTGCAGTATATTAATTTCTGTGCTCCTTTTATTTTTAGGTTGCTAGCTGGGGAGGTGACCTACTGGATCGTGGGATTCTAACAGTCTCCCTTGCCCCAAGAGATAATCATGAGGCTCAGGTTCAGTTTGCTCTAGAACGTGGAATACCAGCAGTTCTGGGCATTATCTCAACACAGAGACTTCCATTTCCTTCAAACTCATTCGACATGGCACATTGCTCAAGATGCCTTATCCCATGGACTGAATTTGGTAATTACATCAAGACTTTTCTTAATTTTGGTTAGATCACATTAAGAAAAGATATCTGCTGAATTGCTGCAGAATCTACTAATGGTTAATGTTAGTATTTGTTTTCCCTGTGGATACTCAGTCAGAACTGCAATATTATTAATAGTTTTAGTTCGAGTATTCCTTTTGGTTGAGCATGCCATTTTTCTGGCTGTTCCTAGAGCAGCCTTTATGTTCAAATAGTTTTTCCCTTTGCTAGAAGCTTTCCTTTTTTTCTAGTCTGTGTGAGTAACCAAAGGAGATCTTGACTAATTGGCTGCATGTTCTGGCTGTGATATACTTCATGCGTTGCAACATGCTTATAAACTTTACTCAGCTAACCATCTTTCTCAATGATTACTATTTTCAGGTGGAATTTACCTCTTAGAGGTGCACCGTATTCTCCGTCCCGGGGGTTTCTGGGTACTGTCTGGACCCCCAGTAAACTATGAGAACCGTTGGAAGGGATGGAACACAACTATTGAAGAGCAGAAATCAGACTACGAGAAGCTGCAAGAATTGCTTACATCAATGTGCTTCAAGTTGTACAATAAGAAGGATGACATTGCTGTTTGGCAAAAGCTACCTGATAACAGCTGCTACAAGAAGCTTGACAGCCCAGATACTTACCCTCCAAAGTGTGACGATGGTACAGAACCTGATTCAGCATGGTACACTCCAATTCGGCCTTGTGTTGTTGCTCCAGACCAGAAATACAAGAAACTATCATTGAACTCCCTGGCCAAGTGGCCCAAGCGATTACATTCATCTCCAGAGCGTGTTTCTGATGTTCGTGGTGGAAGTGATGGCTCTTTTAACAATGACAATAGCAAATGGAAGATAAGGGCGAAGCACTACAAGAAGTTGGTCCCTGCAATAGGTACCGACAAGATTAGAAATGTCATGGACATGAACACTCAGTACGGAGGTTTTGCTGCAGCCGTGATTGACTCTCCCCTGTGGGTCATGAACGTCGTGTCTTCCTACTCTCCAAACACGCTTGCAGTGGTATATGACAGAGGCCTCATAGGGACTTACCATGACTGGTAAAAAGCTATGCCTTCACCTGAGAGTGAATTACTATCTTTCTTTCTGCAACTATTGTTTGTGATATTGACTATATGTATTCTCAGGTGTGAAGCTTTCTCAACGTATCCTCGAACTTATGATCTTCTTCATCTTGATGGCCTTTTCACTGCTGAAAGTCAAAGGTAAGACTACATTACCATATTTTTTCTAACATGAGATCTGAGTCTATTGATGAACTTATCAGAATATGTATATGGTTTAAACTTCTGAGTTGGTCCTTCGATTATCCTGAAGATATTCGCTCTGCTGCTTTTTGTGAATTCACATACTATCAATTTAAGACATGCAAGATGTGGCGTTGATAGCTTTTCATCTAACTGCATGATAAAAAACAGAAGACCATTTATATTGACATGGTATTTCACCCTGCAGATGTGAAATGAAGTATGTTCTACTGGAAATGGATCGAATTCTGAGGCCCAATGGGTATGCAATCATCCGGGAATCCAGTTACTACGTTGATGCTGTTGCTACAATTGCAAAGGGGATGAAATGGGGTTGTCGTACAGAGGACACAGAATATGGCGTTGAAAATGAAAAGATATTGATATGCCAGAAGAAACTCTGGTACTCCAAGCAAAGTTCAAGATAGTAGTGCTCAGAAATATACGAGTTTTCCATGTAGAGATCATCAGTTATATATTATACTGATACAGCGAACAATAGGAGAGACGTTCGATACCATCCAAAAGAAGGCGTCCCAGCTTCAAATTGAAGAAGGATTAGCAGATTCAATAACAAGGTTACATCATCACATATTTTTACTACATTTTTTACATGTATTCTTTGCAAGGCTCTAAGCCTAATCTCTCCTGTTGCATTATATTTTTCATATATTCTTCACACTCTTGAAGCTGTGGAATTTGTAATGTGATGAAAGTCACAGCTAGATAGAGCTCCATAACTTTATGTATTTAATGGACCCTTTCAAGTTTCAGTAAATCAAAGTTCATTTTTGATTCTTCAAATTGCAATAATGTTCGGATTAGCATGACTGATAAGGATTTGAGTAGTGTCAACATGTGCTAATTGAAGAGTATGCACATTCATACTTTCATTGTCACAACTACTATATGTCGGAACAGTCTATTATTCACGAGGCCCAGGATTCTGTTTTGTAATCAATCCGATCCCCGCTCCAGTTGTTCTTGTTCTTATCAATGAATAGATCTCGTCACTTGTATGACTTAGACGACTGGTATTTCTCGAAAAGGTGATTCGATTAATTGATGGGGGTGTGACTCTGAATCCTTCTTAACTTTAAACAAAGCTCTGGCAATATTTTCCACCATTCATTTCACCTGTACTCTGAAACTTGATTATACATGGGACATGGTATGAGAAAGCACCAACGTACGAGAGATTTCAATAACATTCCATTCACTAGAGGAAAAACACGAAATATAATGCTGTTTGATGATCGCTCTGTTTCCAGAGACAGTCACTTTTTCCTTTCTAAAAGATAGCCACATTTTCAGCACATGTACTGTTGTTGCTACAAGCTTACAGCCACTACTTTTCCCAATTTCATCAGCCATGCTTTTGAGTTTTAACTTGTTCACCAACTCAATATACCTTCTAGAGTACGTATCGGTTCGAATCGCACTAGTGTTAAACATCATGGGGTTGACAAATGAGTGGAATTAGGCACTAGCTGAACTCGAGTTGAAATGGATAGTGGGATAGATAATCCTTACTATACGAAACTAAGAAAGCCACTACCTTGTAGTTTTATATAGTGCTATAAAACCTAAGGAATGAAATAGGCTTACACTCACTAGCTAGTTAGCAAAGCATGGAAACACCAACTTCTGATCATGTCATTGTGTTCATGGGTGATCAAAACCACAACAATCAATCCCAGGACTCACAATCAAGAAACAACACCCCAACACAAACAAAACCACCACTCCCTTCTCCAAGAAGCCAAACACTACGCCGTTTAAGCTTCTCAAAACCGAAAGCCAGGTTCGTCGAGTTCTCTCTCCCAGCTAACCAGAAATCCTATCCTGAGGTCCAAGAACAAGAACAGTGGAGACTGAGCGACAGTTCTGACGATGAAAGTGAAGATGAAGAACAAGAGTATGACGAACAAGGTCAGTGTAGAAAGGATAAATCCCGAAAGAAGTGCAAAATCAACTGGAAATTCGTAATCGAGTGGATTTTGTTCATTCTGATTACAACCAGCTTGATAAGTTCCCTCACTATCACCTCTCTCAAGTACAAGTTTAAATGTGGCCTCGAGTACTGGCGATGGTGCCTGATGGTTCTTGTTCTCTTCAGTGGCCGCCTCGTCTCAGGCTGGATCATCCGCATCATTGTCTTTTTCATTGAGAGGAACTTTATGCTACGCGAAAAAGTTCTATACTTCGTGTATGGACTGAGAAAGAGCATTCAAAACTGCATTTGGCTTGGCCTTGTGCTTATATCATGGACGTTCATGTTCAACACCAACATTCACAAGAACAACATGACGCTTCGAAAATTCTTTCAAGCTTTAGTAGCTGTCCTCATTGGTGCCACTATATGGCTCATCAAGATACTTCTTGTCAAAATCCTCGCTTCATCCTTCCATGTTACGACCTACTTTGACCGGATGAAGGAGAGCGTGTTCCATCACTACGTGCTGGACACACTCTCCGGTCCGCCCATGGATGATGAGGAATACGAGGAGGCACACAGGGTGACTCTGGGAGCATCAAAATCGCTCCCTGCGAACTTGAGGGATTCAAAATTATTTTCCAAGTCAAAAAGGCTAGCAAGTAGAAAGATAGATCTTGAGAAGCTGAAGAAGATTAGCATGCAGCGTACAGCTTCTGCGTGGACAGTGAAGAGATTGGTTCACTACGTGAAGTCGTTTGGACTATCTACAATTACGAAGACGGTAGATGAGTTTGGCAGGGCACATTCGGAGATTACTAGTGAATGGGAGGCTAGGAATTGTGCCAAGAGAATTTTCAAGCATGTAGCTAAACCAGGTGCCAAGTAAGTGATGTCTTTCTTTATATTGAACTCAAAATGATAAAGTAGCTTAAATGAAGAACAATTGGTGTCTACTTTCAAGTGATACACACATACAGTATAGGTTATTCTGTTTCCTTTAGGTTTTATCATCTGTGTTTTTTTTTCTTTCTCAAGTTCTGATGATGTGATATAGACTGATACTATATGGTACGGCTTAAGAAATACATATTCAAGATCTAAGAAGTATGAAACATTTCCGAATATGCACTAACTATATGTTTCTGTAATAAGCACATGCCATATGAGAAAAAAAAGCTCTAAAACACCATACAGATATCAAGAAAGTGACTATTCAGCTTTTAACAGCACACTGTCTGTACTATATTCTCAATATCTTTCTCCAGATACATGACAGGTTATGACTAGTGAGACTTGCTTTGACAGTGTTAATTAAAACAGAAGCTTATAAAGGTAGCTGCAAATTATCAACTTATAAACCATTTTACAGCAGTATTCTGCAAATGTTACTTCCACAATCTGCCTAGGTTCTTGTTAACGCATTCCTTACGTAAGCTTCGAAATTGTTTATAAGTTGATTTGAATGACATGATTATAAAGAACTTAAGGTGGTCCAGATGATCTCTTTGGTGACCTGTACACCATAGTTGACATGGGTGCTTCTTGTACTAGTCCACTAAACTTAGTGACATGCTTCAGGTACATTGAGGAAGAAGACCTAATGAGATTCTTGAAGAGGATTGAGATTCACACAATATTCCCACTTCTAGAAGGTGCACTTGAGACTGGCAAGATCACAAAATCTGCCTTTAGTAACTGGGTGGTAAGCAGAACAGAATCTCAAACCAATACTTAGTTCACTATTAGCTACCAATTATGATCAGGTAAGGGATTGAATAACAGGTTCGGGCTTATTACGAACGGAAATCTCTAGCACACTCGTTGAATGATACAAAGACAGCAGTGCAACAGCTTCACAAACTAGCAAGTGCCATTGTCAGTGTCATTATACTAGTCGAAACGCTCATGGTGATGGGCCTAGCTTCAACCAAAGTGATAGCTTTCATCATCACGCAGCTACTACTTCTCGGATTCACATTCCAGAACATGTGCAAGACAATATTTGAATCAATAGTATTCGTCTTTGTGATGCATCCATATGATATAGGTGACAGATGTGTCATTGATGGTGTGCAGGTACATCCTAACTACATTTGAACTTAATTTCTTGAATTGCTTCAGTAGTTTGACATTTACATGATTCATTGACACAGATGATTGTAGAGGAGATGAACATATTAACTACAGTATTTCTTCGATATGATAATGAGAAGATATACTATCCGAATGCCACTTTGATCACAAAACCTATCAGTAATTTCTACAGAAGTCCAGAGATGTGCGACAGCATTAATTTCACCATCGATACATCTACATCAATCGAGACGATAAATGCACTGAAGAAAGCAATACAAACGTATGATCTCTAAACAGTACTTATAAATCTTAGCAGTTTCTGCAGTATCAAACATAAACTGAGTACATGCATTCCTTTTCTTTTGTGCAAGGTACATCGAGAGCAAGCCAAAGTACTGGAACCCGAAACACTCTGTGATCGTGAAGGAAATAGTGAACATCGACAAAATGAAAATGGTATTAGGCGTCCAACACACGATCAACCATCAAAACTATGGAGATAGGAATAACCGAATCACAGAGCTTCTCCTGGAACTGAAGAAGATATTCGAGAGCCTCAGCATCAAGTACCATCTTCCTCCTCAGGAAATTCATCTTACACAAGTGAACACCAGATTAAACCAACAACCAGCTTGATCACCGATTTCGAACAACTTCAGGCAGTGTGCAAGCTGTGGTCAAGTAGTATCTAGAAATTTCCAATGTTCAAATTATGCTACTATGATTATGCTTATACTAAGAGAGTTCAACCTCCTCCAGTTTATGAAGCAGAATAGTACATGAGATTGAGTCATTTGTCATGTTTAAACTGGCAGATTACTCTGGATATTGCTATGGAAATAAAAACAAGATCTGATCAAGAATTTGCTATGCTACATACACATCAAACAGTGCGTACCACAAACGATTAGGAATACTATTGCTTTATGATCATGATGAGTGCATGCAAGAGTCAAGACATGGAAAAACACCAGTGATTCACAAATCACAATCATCTTTATCTGCACATATCTGAAAAAAATGTTCACCTTGTTAGTATGGACTTATCAGTATTGAATTTATTTAAACCATGTTAAACTTTTATGTTGTTACAGTTTGAAACAAAATACGAAATGATTAATGAATTGCCGTCCAATTAAGTATAGGTAGTGAAATACAAGTATTTAAAACATTGAAAAGCCTGTTGAAGATATGTAGAAGAAGATGAACATGCATTGTGGATAAGACATCATCATCATTCATTTCATGCTAATTGTCCACCAAGGCAACAACTCATCACGACCTAACTACATTACATAAGTAAACACGATACTTATTATCTTTGATATCAGCCACATATATTTACAAGAAAACAAATGATAATTTCAAGTCATATTTGTTTCACTTTTAACAAGTGCATACCTAATTTGTTTATGTCACTTTTTTTTACCGCAAATTTGTATGGAATTTTCCCTGCAATTACATTAAACAAAGGTGTGGAATTCATTAGCAGTCATCCGAGATTTTTTATACACGGTATGACATTTCATGATCACAAGATTACTGTCTAGTGATTTTGGTTCTTTTATTTTATTTAAATGAACGGTCAATGTATATTTTAAATAAATAGCGCGTGATAAATGATGGTCCAATTATTAATTACAATTAAGGAAATGGATAAGATCACTAAAAGTTGTTGAAATGTTTAAGTCAAAATCTTTTACTTCGGATTCTGCAAGAGCTTTGCTCTCTATTTTGTGTTCTTCCAATATATATGTGGTCGGTCATAATTCCATGTGTTTTTATTTCATTTTTCTATTTTTGGTTTTATGGCTGCAACCAATTTATTGTCACATGGGGTGCTCGGTGCTATATAATTGAACTCGTATAATTAATCGGCACCTTATATTTCATTGACTAAGATTTGTATTTGGAGGAAGATTCGATATTTCCAAACATTATGAAAACTTATGTCACATTAATATTGATCAGATGACTAGTGTGCCTTCATTATTAAGTAGAATTATCGTTTGAACATTTATGACGTGTTGCACGCTTAGATTTTACTAAAATGTGAGTATGATTTTGCTTATTATATTTAAATAAAATATAAATCTTATTTGAAAAAAGAAAAAAGAAGATCACTCAAATGGGAAGAACATACCGACTTGTGTAGGATTTTGATTTATTTAAGTCAAGCTATAAAACAATTTCTAAATAAGAAAAATGAAACAAAATTGAAAATTCATGAGGAAGGATAATTTGGTTACTTTCTCAAATAAATGTTTATCACTTTATGTTAATTTAAACTACTCCTTAAAAGTTATGATGTTGGAAGAGAACCTTGCAACCAATATTAATCGTACCTGAAAAACAAACATTGAAGAATTTATTTTACCCAATATAAACAATGCATTCGTTTAGGTACTCCATCTACTCCGCATATGAAATAGTATATAATATAACATAAATGCATAAAAGTTAAACATAAATGCAATAATATTGTACTAAATTATTGCAATAAGGTGACCATTGAAAATATTGTAAGACTTGAGGGTTGAAAAACCAAGGGCTGGAACCCTAGAAGAGAGAATATAAACAAATACTGCAAAAACAAAAAATAAAAAGGAGAAGAAAAGGAAATTAAGAAGGAATAAAATCTGTTGAATAAAATGATTATTTTTATCTTTCTTGGGTGTAAAGCCAAAGATTCGCATGATATAAGGGTCACCTTGAATATTTCCATTTACTGAGATATATATTATACCCACCCAAAATGAAAAGAAATATTATATGTATAGAAGAGATATAAATATGAATAAATGTATTCGTACGTATTTTTCTTCTTGTTGAACGCGGCGTAAACAAGATTGAACCAACCCAAAACACAACCGAGTCATAATAACATAGTAAGAAGAATTCTTGCGTCCACACAATTTGATTCATAACCAAACTACTGAATTATAGAGTTTTAGAGAGATAATAATTAATAGAGAGAGAGTTCTAGAGAGAGAGACACGGTGAAATATCCTGGGTTTCTTCTCCACCGGCTATGCCGTTTACTCCACCGGTATCACTCTCCTCTCCTTTATCCTTATCCATGTCGATTTCTGATACTGCTCGCTTTGTTGTTTTCGCTTTTTTTACTGTTTATGTAGATCTAATTGCTCTTCGATTGATTATGATGTTGTTATATTGCTTTGTGTTTTTCTGAAAAATAGTTTCGTTGTATTAGGAATTGAATTTTTGTGTATAGGATTTCGTGATTATAGCTGTAATTGCAGCTACTTGTGATGTGGCTGAGTTTGCTCATGAACGTTTCCAGTGGTGTTTATGAGTGAATCGTGCTATCACAAGGTTTATTTAATTCTATGTGGTTGAAATAGTTAGCTCAAATGCTGATGGTGTGTGTTTTTGGTTATTGATGCGAATTTGATTGTGAACGTTTACGAGTTGTTCCTCCTTTCATCTTAGAATTATGTGTTGTTTGTTATTCTTTTGTTGAGTAAAGATTATAATTCATCTGCTCATGGTTGATACTTGTGCTTGATGTGTTCCTAGTTCTCGTGTTAGTTTGTATAGTTGTACATAGCGTTCGTGTTTCTTCTTTGACATCCACATGTATCATGTGGAGGTGCTTTTTCCTTTTTATTAAATTGTGTTGCATGCTTTTTGTTTTTCGATGTTGCGTTCTCACGTTTATTCTATTATATGCAGGCTGCATTAGATTTCGATTTACAGGGTCTACTATTATCTAGAGCATGGAGCAAAGTTACATCTGGTCAGGTTGCTACCGGCAACGTGTTTTCTCATCCCAAGAAGCTCTCGACTGGCGGTTTCTCATCCTTGCAGATTTCCTTGTTACCTACATCAACTTCACATAGTGACCATCTTTCCGTTCATGATCAGAACTAGCGGCTGCATGCATCTTTCCTTTAGTGTTGGATCGTGAGTGCACTTCTGCGAGTGAGTTGTGTACATTCATATACTTAGGGTGCTGGTTTTGCCGTTTCTTTGCCTCAGAACTGAAGCTTGTTGATATGGGAGAACTTCAAGTGTGTTACTAAGTATCTTCAAGTTTTGATCTGCATTTTTGCAAGTACTAGTTAGTTTAACAGTTATATTTGCCTGTTTCCCTCACCGCCTCACTGCCGTTATATCTAGTCTCTGAAGATTCACGTCAGATTCAGTTACTCTTGTTGGTTAAATCGCCTGGAAGCTCTAGTTGACCATATGTGGTTGTTATATTAATGGCTACAGCTTGATATGGTCGGTCTGTCTTTACTTCTGTCGAGATGGTGTTCAGTGATGCTTTCCCAGTGTATTCTATTTTTTTCAAAGTCTCTGATTTCAGCTACCTTATAAATAAAGCCGTAAAGTTCACCCACCGCAATTCTGCCAGCTGGAATGGGATTCAGTACATGGATTAGTGGTCGGCTTTGTTGAATTAGTCTGGCCCTTCTGATAGTAAAATTTCACTGTCATCCAGATTATAGAACTTTGGAGTTTGGAATAAAAAATTGTCTCATTTTCCAAGAAAGTGTGAGCTAGAGATAAAATTGCCAGAATGGAAAGGTGCGTGGAGCTGGATTTTCACTTGTTTTTGTTTTTGTTCATATATTATCTCTGTTTGTTATAATCAAAATGAGTTAATTCAGGTACACAATCATTAAGGAGGTTGGTAGTGGTACGTTTGGTAGTGTTTGGCGAGCTTTGAGCAGGCAGTCTGGTGAAGTGGTAGGTGTAATAACGGTTTTAAGGTTTTAAGTGTTGTTAGTTATTCTTTCTCTCCCGAGTGAGTTTTACATTTTGCACCTTTGAAAGTCGCTTGATCACTTCTTGTTTGTCTTGATAGGTTGCCATTAAGAGAATGAAGAAGAAATATTATTCATGGGAAGAATGTATTAATCTGAGAGAAGTGAAGGTGGGAAACTTGTCAATATTTGGTGATTATTTTAAGCCTGCATTTTTTTGTGCCACATGAATGATAATTATTTCTTTGCAGTCATTGAGGAAAATGAATCATCCGAACATAGTGAAGCTCAAGGAAGTTATCAGGGAAGATGATATTCTGTACTTTGTGTTCGAGTACATGGTGCGTATTGCAAAGATTTAGCTGTCTTAAATTTCTTGGGACATGACATTGTTTGACAATAATGCTTTTGCTGTATTGTTTTCTAGGAATGTAATCTGTACCAGCTTATGAAGGGGAAAATAAAACCCTTCTCGGAGGCTGAAGTAAGAAACTGGTGCTTCCAAGTATTTCAAGGTCTTGCATACATACATCAACGTGGATACTTCCATCGTGACCTCAAGCCGGGTAATTATTCCGGGGATAGTCTTACGACCCAAACATATGCTAGATACGATTTATTCCTTTGTGACAGTGTGATCTGCATTCTTGTATCTTATCCTACTTCGGTTGGTTTCTACTACCTATTCGTTACATGCTTTGGCTAAATTTCCCCAATGTGATTATTTTTCCGTCTTATTTCCATGTTGGCATATGATATTTTCCTACAATCAACTGCTTTGTTATGGATTTTCTTACCCTGCATTAATAAAACAAGTGAAAGTTCTCTTGAATTCTTTCCTTGCTTGCTTCTTGAGTTTGATTTTCTTTCAGATGGTGTCATTTCCATATGGATTTATATACATTTAAATATTTAATACTTTCTTTTCTTCCTTGCTTCCTGAGTGTGGTTTTCTTTCAGATGGTATCACTTCCATATGGATTTACATGCACTTAATACTTCTGGCAGTGTGGAACAGTTTTGTTCCCTCAACATTAAAACCAGGATGGAAAATATATTATTTTCAGTTGAATGAAATTCTCATTTATGGTGCAATTTCATGGTGTTCCAACATATCTCAAAATGTTCATCATTAGGCATTGGATGTAATTTTGTTTTTAAATTCATGCTTGCTAGTTGCTACTCACCTTCTACCTTAGATTATAGGAGTTGCTAGTTGTTTGCTCATATATTTCAATCTTGGGCTTTGCAGAGAACTTGCTCTTATCCAAGGACATCATAAAAATAGCTGATTTTGGCCTTGCCCGTGAAATCAATTCTAATCCTCCATACACCGAGTATGTTTCGACACGCTGGTGAGTGATTATTTCTGTCTTCAATTCGTGAAAGTTTTGTAGTATACAGGAGTACTTGAATGTCTGTTCTGCAGGTACCGTGCCCCTGAAGTTCTCCTACAGTCACCGCTTTATGGCCCTCCCGTCGGTGAGCAGATATCTGAAGCAAATTGATTTTGAATCTTTTACATCTGTCCTTTGACTGAGATATATCATTCTTTTCTTCCAGACATGTGGGCGATGGGAGCAATAATGGCTGAATTGTTCACACTCCGGCCTTTATTTCCGGGCTCAAGGTATGCAATGGTTATTTATTGTGCTCTCTTTGAATCTTCTGTTCAAGATTGTATGTTATTAAACTATTTTCTTCTAGTTGTGTGTTAATCCATATATTCAATCATATTGCTATAGCTGACCTTTTTACTTTGGAACTATTAGGGCGGTGTGTTTATATTTACTCGTTCTCTTTTTTTTTTTTTTTTTTTATGACATAGTGCTTACAATTTCATTCTTGTTGTGTTTGTAGTGAGGGCGATGAGATTTACAAGATCTGCTGTGTATTAGGCAGCCCAACTAAAAGAGAATGGCCTCAGGGTCTTGAACTTGCCAGTGCCATTAATTATCGGTTTCCTCAAGTACGTCCTCTTTTATTTATTAGATTTCTTAGAAATGTTGTGACAAGCTGGACTTGTTGAATTTATGACGTAAACTGCTTTTGATACTGACACTGTTGGTTTACTTTTTCTTTGGCGGCTGTTAAAGGATAATTCTACAGTTTGTGGGAAACATTACTAAAATTAAATTGCACTTTTGCAGAATAAATTCATAATATTGGATCAATTTGTATTGGATGAGAAATAATAAATCACACTAGACGATATGTTACTATCCTCAATCTCTGTGTATAACTCCTTGTAGGTTGCCGGTGTCCATCTTTCGCGCTTGATACCAGGTGTTGGTGAAGATGCAATTGACCTGATCACGGTAAGAAAAGCCCAATCCACTGATTGAGATTTCATGGTTTCACTCAAGCCTGCTGTGGGGTAGCCCTTTATGCGAATTAACATGCATGTGCACGTATTTACCATCTATGTTAATAAATATATGAACATAATACTTGAACGCCTAACGTCAAGGGGGAAAAAATAATCAATTAGAATTAATAGGAAACTCTAGATAGTAGTTATCCATGTTCATGATGCAAAAGTAGTGACAAGTAGTGACTTGTGACATTACTCAAGTGCTGAATCTACCAAAGCTAACACTTCCCCTGGAATAGATCTGATTGCTTTTTCTTCCTACGTATGAAATCTTTACCATCATTATCATTTTTCTTATCATCATAATTCTTATAGAGCTTAACATAGCTGTCTTCCTCATCATCAGTTTCTACACCAAAGCTGAGCTCTTCCTTTCAGGAACTGTAATCTGAATCCCAAAGAACTGTCGGACAGTGATGCTCATTAGAAAAGCCCATTTAACTAACGGACATGCATACCATATTACCATTAGTCTTGTTTTGAGCTGTGGCCAAACCTAATATTGCCCACAAACACCCTTCACGCACACACTATAAATAATCACGGAGCGTAAGGTGCACTGTCAGCGATTGTTGACTATTTTTTCGACATAGATCATGTAGTGCAAGATTATAGTTTAGTTTAAAGGCTTTTAAAGGTGCTGCGCTGCATTTTTTCTCTCCAAATAGACGAACTTTCTAAGTAGCTTTTTCTTTTCCCTGTCTCCTAAAGTCCCTTTGCTCATGGGATCCTTGCAAGCGGCTAACAGCTGTGGAGGCTCTTCAACATCCATTCTTCCAGGTACAGATTTAACTTCCGGAACTTACTGTTGCAACTTTACTGTACATGATGCAAAAACTTGTCAATGTGGAAATTGAGAAAGTATTTTTGCAATGCTGCAGAGTTGCTATTATGTTCCACCATCCCTGCGATATAAAGCTGCTACTGTTGCAGTTACACCCAATCATGGTAAGCGTGCTAGTACTCTCTTCATTTCTCTGCATTTTTTCGCTTGAGAAGAATAGAATCCGAAGTTTGTATTGCTGCAGCCGAAACTAGGATCCTTTCTGAGCGAAAACCTGAGAGATATCAGGAAAATTGGTCTATCCAAAAGCCTGCAAATAGTTTCCCTTATACCAAAGTGCACGCATCCTTAACTGCAGGTATGATCATTCTAAGTCTCCCTGTCTCGTTTTTAAGGGTTTTTTTTTTTTTGTTTTAAATGTGTTTTGTCTAGCTGGAGACTGACCAATTTAAGTCAAGCATAAGTTGAACTTTCTAGAGATTATAATGAGGTCCTGAGGGATAAAAAGTTTGAAAGTTTTATATATAGTGAAGGTGCTTTGTTTTCGTAGCTTGAAGGTATCAGTTGCTGCTATTTTGACTCTGATATTCTCTTCTTGCATGATTTTTTAATTTAGCATGGTGAGCCCTTTATAGATCATATAATGATCTGGTTCTGTTTCCTGCAGGTGCTCAGAGGAAGTTGGACATGACAAACCAGGTAGTTTTGAATACCAAAATGGTTCCTTGGTTGAACACATGTTTTTCTGGAGAAATAACTGTTGCAACTTGTGTTCATTAATTTATGTAACTTATGTTTCTTTCTTTCATGCAGGATGTAATTAGGAATGACAAGAACCTTAAGCCTATTATCAAGCAACAGCCTAGGTATCGGCCACCTGCTATGAACATGCAATGTAAGTTACCTCTATCGTCTCAGTAGCATCTGGACTTTATCCTTATTTCCCTATCTAGACAATATTTGTTTCCTTTCCTTGGTTTTGTTTTTAATATAAAATTTTGTGATTGCAAAGAATATAGCATCAGAAGTATTGAAGTAAATGCATTTTCATTAAAATTACAGCAGCTGGTAATTTTGGAAAGGCTCGTGGAATGTCTGACATGACTGACAAGTTCTCAAACATGAGTGTGGGTGGTGGTAGACCACTAGCTAGGCCGTCTGTTCCTCCACCAATGAAAGCTGGAGGATGGCATGGGCAATCTGATTTATACCCAGGACGGACACATGAATTTGCCACTGGAAGAGCTTGTACCAGGAAGGTGGCGTGATAATGAAACAACGGCGTATCGTGATGAAGCACATATATTTTCTATTTTTATGTTTGGCATATGTGTGCCTGTGCCAATACTTTATTCTCAAACAAACTCTTGCATCTCTTTTGGATTGTGTTTGAACTTGATATTTTACTGTTAATGTTTGGCTTTGCTGTGTGTATTTAGACAATGTATCCACAATGCTTGCTGAGCAATAAATACTGTCTCTGTTTGATCAAGGGATTAACTTGTTCTAATGTTCAATATTTGTATTTCAAGTTTTTACTATGCTTTTAAATTCTAGTGTTAAACAGTCAGTATCGATGCTTAGTCAGTACGCCATGTCATTTTTCAGCGGCACATACCTCATTGTTAATTTTTGCAATGCTTAATTATCTTTTCCTGTCTTTCTATTTCCTCTTTATACTTGAAGGTAGAAAGGTAATTATTATTGTAACGAATAATGATGCTCGGTAAGCTCTTCCATTGTCATTTTTCAGTATTCTCCATGTCTGTTATTAGTTATATCGGCAATTTTGGTACATTGGTGTTTGATCTTCAGCAGTTGCAATGCTTCTGAATCACCATTTGCATGGACGAAGAGTGTCAAATGTTAAATACATGAAGTGGCGGTAAAAGTTAGAAAGAAAGGGACGTATTTATCTCTCCACTAGCTTAGCCATTGAAAATTTCCTCGTGATAAAAAGACCATCCAGGTGAGAAAGCAAAATACATTTAAGAGAAAGGTAAAAGAACGAACCAATGTTGAGATAAATTCTCAGAACATGGTATAGACCAATGAACGCCTAGAAAAAGAACCAACATTTTGTAAGTTGAAATCTCTATAGTTAGATAATTTTTTAATTTTCTGGGGCAAATTCCTTGAATATGCACCATCACATGTAAGACCGCACCTTCCTGTATAAAACCGCCTGCAAGATAAAGCTAGCAAAGGTATTGAACTTGTATTCTATCCCTGTTAGTTTCCCACCACAGCTTCGCGTGCACCTCCCCGAATTTCTCCCGGCTGCAACAGAAACCAATCGTTAGACATAAGGTGGTATTAACATTTTGATGTGATAGAAAGTTTCAAGTGATTGAGATAAAGGTGGAGACTGTAAACTTCATCTGTGATATCTGTAGGAAATGAGACCAAGGATTGTAAATCATGGCAATATTTTTACCTGAATCTGACACGGCGAAGCTCCCTAGTACCATCAACAAGTTGTCTGATAGTAATATAAACACCAGGTTCATCTTCTTCAATCCACTCAGAGTCAACTTCACTTGCATTGCTTATTGAAACCGAGGCATCATCTCTAGACGAGGTTGTTGTCCTTGATGCTTCCATAGATGACATCTCGCCCTTGGGCCCACCAGATGGATAAGCACTCGATCCAGCATTGTATTGTTGGTTAGTACCAGAGAAACTGTCTGATGGAAAGTAGTCTTTAGCACCAGGTGGTCTGTACCTCGGAGTCCACTCTTTGTTCGCGGATGGAGTCATTCGAGGACTTTCTCTTGCAGATCCTAGCCTAGAGTAATTCGAGTCTCTCTACAGGGACAATGGTTATAGCTGAAGTTAGTTCAATATTGCGAGGGTTATGATATCCAATTGTTTCCTGAAAATGTAACTTACTCCATCCTCAGATCTTCCAGGAGTACTGTTGAGAGCTTGCTGATTGAATCTTTGGACATTATACAATTCCATTATTCTGTCATAATTTTCGCCCCACCATCTTTGAGCTTGCCATTTGTTGAACATCTCCCGACTAAAACATGAAAAAAAAATAAAAAACTCTTGGATTAACATCACAATGAATGGAGGAATCTGATTTATGATGAACCATAAATATCAAGTATAGAGAGTTTTAGCTCCCATCCAGAATCAAAACTACCAAGTATGTGTGCTAATATGTGCGAAATGTAAGAACTCAGATATTTAACATTCTTAGAAGTACCTGAAACGGATCCGTTTAAGGTCATTCCCTCCCCTAGGAAGTGACACGAATGTAATTTGAACACCAGGCTCAACTTGTGCCATCCATTCCTTTGCCTCATCACCATCATCCTGTAGTACCACATCAGAGCGAGCCGACACAGATTCTAGTCCTCCAGGGGTCCGATCACCCCCATATGCCGTAAACCTTGAGTCAGGGCGAGGATTTCTATGGCCAGTGGCCGGGAAATCCCAAGCAGGAGTTGAACTTGAGCTTCCTGCCTGTGCATACGGATATGGAACTCCCTCTGATATTGCATCAAAGTCAGGATACGATCTTTGGCCTTTCCTAAAGTTACCATCTGGTGGTTTTCCTTTATTAGAGGATCCGGAGACTTTTAGAGCCATATCCTTGATCTGTTCGGAACAGAAATGTTCTTTAGGATGATCAAACAGGTTCAGACGATAAAAAATCAGATTAGCACAATGTATCAGTTTCCATTGTATATTTAAGGTGCTGGTGTTGATAAGAAAGGCCACACTATCAATTAATTAGACCATAAATTACAAGCAGTAAAGCTAAACACAATCTGGATTAGAAGGAGACAAGAGATTCTTTGCTATGTTATCTACATAGTGATAAACAGTCAAGTAAAAGACAGCTTCATTTACACCCGAAAAAAGGAAAATTCCACGCACCCAGAAGGAAGGTGCACGTATTATATTTATGCAAAGAAGCTGCTCTAAGTCGCATGACCTATCAATATAATTACACTAGTAAGTTAACATTGAGCCAAACTCCCAACTATGTTTTTACGTAAAGTTATTAATGCATCATGGACGACAGGGAATATCAAATAACATCTTACACGGCAAAAAACCATCGATTCTCCATTTACTGCTGTACATCAAACAGATACCTAAATCTTTCAAATGAAATCATCTACTAAAGGCAAAGTGAGCAACATTTACAGCTGTCAACAAGCATCTTTACAGGGAAAAAAGTTGAATCTTTTGTCCATGAGAATGACCAAGATCGAACTATTGTCTTGAGCTTACTTTTTGTATAGTATACAACCAAAATTGATATCTATTAATCTGCATTTGACACTTCAATTACAATTGCTTGGGAACAGAGTCCAATTTGAACCAAACAGTGCACTCTCCTTTTGCCTACTACAGCATGAGCTGCAATTGCAGTAATTGCTGGCTCCAGATTTGACTAACAAATGCTTTAAAGCAAATTTACTTGGATCTTCTGAATCAATGACTATTAGACGGGTCCCCTCAGAATGCAGAGTAAATATTTGTGTTTAAAGAAAACATGTCATTACTCATTTATCACTTCTTACTGAACTCTACTGAAAAAAAAGGAGCCCAGTAATCTGCTCTTTTGCTCTCCATGCTCCTGATACACTTGAACCTAGCTAACATAATTATGCGAATGACCTATAGCTACTACTCCCTCACCTTTTCCTGCAAGTACACATTTTTACTGCTAGTGTTCAAGAACATAATCCCAATCTTATTTCAATCCATTGATTCATAATTTTTTCCAATGAACATATTTTCCATCCCCAGTGCCTAGTGAGAATGTAAAAAAACATAAAAAGACAGGAATTCAAATGTGGGCCATTATCAAAGATGAGTCTTTTTCCAAAACATTTAAGTCTTGTCTTTTCTCAAGATCCTACACCATAACTTTCCCTTTTTCTTTCTTTCTTTTTTTTTTTTTCTGTTAGGTAAAAAAAATTCACTAAAAAAAGGAAGAAGAAAAACAATAAAAGAATCTTGAGAAAAACCTTAAGACTGTTTGTTCATTAGGAGGGATACAGGTTAATAGTTGTAGTAGCATTAGATTTACAGTGGTAGTTTAGTTTAGTGGGTCAAGCAAGCATTACTTGCTTTACCAGATTATGATGTGTGAACAGATCCCTATGCAATGAACATATCTTATAAAAAGAAGAGCAAAATCCCATGATCAAACTTTTGCCAAACAATTTATCAATTCTCCAACTTGTTATTGTAGTAGGGACATATATACACCACATGTAAAACTCAAGTCTATTGGAGAATAATAGTGATAAAAAATAAGTACAATATTACCCTACATGATAAAATTAAACTAGAACAGGTATGAATAATGTAGAATAGTAGATGCCATACTACAGGAAACAACTTATTTATGACTCAAGTGTCGTCTTGCCAAGTTGTTCAGGTAATCCATCTTAACATTTTTTCTTTCCTCGTTGACATTTAAAACGGAAATCTTCAAGTTGAAACAATTACTTGACATTTAAATTTTCTACAATAGAGTGAAGGAATCAACATGGCATGACCGCATTACACAAATAAGATCTAACCGCATAAGCACAAGCTTTATTACTGGAGTACAAAACATTGTCATGTTACAAAAATGTGTATTGAAGGTGACCATATAGGGAGGCCATATGGTTAAAAGTAGGACCAAAAACAAGATATTTGGGGCCAAGGAATTGTGACACATGATCCAAGGTGAATGGCGTGACAATGTTCCCTTTGTTTTAAGACGTTGTCTTTCTTTGGTAACCCCACTATACAAAGCCTCATTACACTTTTGTACTCAATGTGTCCAAACTGAGCAGTCACCTTCAACTTGAAGTCTAGCATATTATAGAGGTGTATAGAAAAGTATGAGGTATTAATGAAAGAATACTTTTCTGTTAGAATACATACTAACAAGTTCGAACTCTACTAAAATTTGATTCAAAAATTATCAACAAGGGGGCACCACCCCTGGACCCCCTACACATGCTTGCGAGCCCACAAACACAAAGGACCCACAACTTCCAATGCGTGTAGAGGGCTCGGGGATCCCTAATGATCCACGAAAACATGACACTGCTTAAACGGATTTGTTTTTAAGAAATGAAAAAGAAAAAAGAACAAAAGTTCAAACATAATTCTATTACTACTATTTACCTTAGGTATGAGTACCGAACCGAAATTAAATTAAACATTAAAAAAAGTAGGCTGGGCCCCACCTGGGGTGAGTATGGACCCCTTATAGGAAATGGGAAAAGTGAGAAAATATAAGAAATAAAGAAAAGAAAACAGAGTAGAGTAGATGCTGCTCCTACTGCTCTGTTTCAATCTCTCTCTCAAATTCGAATTGATTCATTCGATTTTTTTTACATACAAGTTAAAAGCAGAAGCTGGCAGAGTAAAAACACAAGCCAAGAAGCAAATACAGATTCGTAAACACACAGTGCTAATCTACTACAATTCTACTAGTAGTAGTCAGTAGAGTGGCAATAAATGTATGAATGTATGTTAGTATAGAGTATCACGGATTAGTCGAGTAGAGCGTAGTACCTGTGTAGACAGGCTTTTGACGGCGTCTTTAGTACTGGGCGTCCCACGCGGAGTATCTTCTTCATCGTCCCTTCTTTGCTTTGAGCACGTAATACACGTCAACATCGGTCTAATACCTCCACTTGTTTACTTCTTCTCTTCACGCTTTTTTTTGCTCTTTCTTTCTTTCCTTCTCTTCTTTCTATACAAGAAAATTAAAGAACAATTTGGCCCAATTACTTGGATTTCTTTTTCAAATCTCACTGCAATTAAATGCTGCAGTTAATGGATGCATTTCAAATTTTGGCCTTAATAATTCTAAAAACACTATTACTACTACTTAATAAGACAAGAAACAAGCTCATGTGAAACACTAGTGTAGTGCTAAAAGTTAAAGTTTTAGGTGGATTAGCAAAATGAGTCCACTCCACTCAGATGCTTCTCAACAGAAACTAAAGTAATAAAATATGGAAAATGGATAGTGTAGCTTATGTCATTTTCAAGAAGAATCAGATTACAGCTTTTGGAAGACACTTGGGTCTGTATATACTAGAAATTTGAGTATTAAAATCAAGAAAATGGTTTCACACCAAACAAATGTTATAAAAATCATACTAGTATAGAACTCATAGAAGAGAAAAAGAGACAGTGTGAGTGAAATCAGTAAAGGAGAAGGAGGTTGGAGGGTGATTTGAATTGTTAAAAATACAAAAAGGCTAAACAATAATTGACTCGATGTAAAAATCCAAAGTGGTCTACATTGTGGCTTGCTTTAATGCTTAGAAAAAGAATAAAGAAGTCTTGATTTTCTGCCGATTTCTCTGACAGGATTATTCATATGATATCAAGCCAGCAATAATCCCAAACTCCCTTTCTCTTTTGTGATACACAATCATTCTTTTCTTTCCCTTTTCTCCAATAAATCCAATCTCACATTTCTATCACCCAGCTTTAAATTATAACTGTGCGTTTTAAGTTTATCTTTAATGAAAATTTGAAAGAGAAAGGACAAAAGTTACTACAGTTGGAATTTAATGAAAAAATGGCTGTCGAAATAGTGAAGCCTTTGTCGAGTTCTGAGAAGGTTGGTGGATGATGCTGTTCTTTTCTTCTTTACATAGAAGAAAAAATTAAGCAAGAACTGACAATGACTTACCTAACCCAGTTTTCTGTTCTGAGAGCCTGAATTTCAATTCTTCACAACCTTCAAAAACAGAAAAAAGAATGAAGAAATGAATACAAGAACCTAAACAGATAAACAAAATGCTCTGTTTACCTCAGAAAAATGGAATCTTTGTTAACTTTTGGGTACCTTGTGAAGAATCTGTTAACACCCTTGTGAAGTAGATACGCAAAAAGCTGATTGAAATGCAGGTGATTGAGAAAAACAGAGCAACCCAAAAACAGGAAAGGTGAAAAGAAGGGATGTTCTATATATGATATTCTCCGGTGGAACAATTAGGGTAAAAGAGGTTTGATTGTTATTGTGGGTATCGATCGAGTGACATAAATGGAAAGTGAAATGAGCAAAACAGAGACACAAGGAAAGAAAGAGAGAAACGAGTCTGAGGTTTTTGTAGTGGTATTTATAGAGAGATGTAACGCCGTAAGCTCACGTCGTTATCTGAACGGGATTTTTGGGTGCATAGAATGTTGTACGGTGTGGACAAATGCTTGGACTGTGAATCTTCGCATCATCATCATTTTGTATGTACAATGGGCTTTTACAGTTAGACGTCCATTTCTTGGCCAAATCTGTGGTGATTACGGAGGACAAGGGGGACCCAGCTGTCCAAGTGATGAATTTCACACGTGTCGTGGAATCATTGGCAAGCTTAGTTTGGTTTGGTGTGCTAAATATACTAATATAGTTAATCACTTTTGATTCTGAAAGATCATGGCAATCATACTCGTCATTTGTTTATTTTAACTTCTATTTAGGGTCATGTGTGTGTTAGGATCATTATTTGAGTTTCGTTTATGCAGGGCCATCTTTCTCTATTTTATGCTTAGGTAGGAAAATGAACTAATTTTTTTTAATATTAATAATTTTCAATCACCTAATACTTTTTTACAATTTCTTATTGGTATACACTATATGCGACCAATCTCAAACAGTGTTCTTTACATTCACAAGGCTCGAACCCAAAATCTTACTTACATAAACTTAAGTCCTTTACCACTTAAGCCAACCAACCGTTCCATCACCTAATACTAAATCAAAAACATATGAACATTTAGTGATCTAACCATCTAGGAGGGTCATGTAACTCATGGTTCGACCACAACAAACGCAAATGATTCGATTAATAAACATATATTAATAATTCGATTACCAGATAACTTTACGCGTTTTTAGAGATGTCGGGTCCCTCCGGTGCACCCCCTACACATAATGACTTTGTGAGTAGGGGGTGCACCGCAGGATACCCGACATTAAATAAATCTTTTAATTCATTTATACTGGAACATAAAACTTATACATTCATTATATTTCAAACTAACACCCACTCACTAATAATATTTATTATTTGACGTTGTCATCAATAATTACTTGCTTCACTATACTAAATACTTCCTCTATTATTCTAGGTTCCTACGCATTAACACATACATTTAAAAATTAAAATCAATTTAGTTGACTTTAGTGCTTGAGTCTATAGAGAAAAAAAGTGAAAAACACAATAGAACAAGAAGCCTATACAGTAAAAGTGCACCTATCATATCTATCTAAAAAAAAAAATACAGTATGAGAAAAACTCCAAAGTGAAGGTACTGGTATCTGGTATGGTACAAAGAGTGGCTGCCAAAAGTGTAAGAAAAGATTCGAAAATTCTAAAAAAAGAAGAGAGGCAAAATCCAGTCCAGTCCAATCCAATGGAAGCCCTCGATCCTTACGTGTGTTTTGTCTTACCTCAGTAGTAAGCAATGCTAATTTCCCATCACTCACTCAAAAAAACCCGTAGCCTTGTTCCAAGTACTCATACTGGACTTGTATCGTATCGTATCGTACCATTTAGTAGTGACCCTTCACTGATTACAAATATATATCGGGCAGTGAAATATCAAAGCCCATCCATCCCATTTTCATCACCAGATGTTACCTGCTATTGTCCCCTGTCATCAATGCATCTTCTTTTGTTTTCTAACCTCTTTTTTGCTGTTTGGATGCGTGTGCCTTGTTACTTGCAAACTTACAAATTTTCCTCACATCCTTTCATGTTGTGTCAAGATTTGGATAATGGATTGATTACCTACTACAGATTCACCACATGTGGATCTCACTCAATCACACGATGTGAGTATTAGCAATTGATCCCATGTACGGGATCAACAAGGCCGTATGTCAAAGATTGAATTCGAATGCTTAAATATGACATTATTAAGGGAACACTGAACATGTTTAATAATTATGTTAAAGTCTCAAATACTACTCAATTCACTATTTATCAACTTAGGGCTCCAATTTAAAAGTAGTCTCCCAAACAAATGATTGATCTTATTAAACTTAAGAGTTAAGACAAATGGTAGATTACATCACACTGAGTTGATATAAGCATAAAGAGATAGCCCAAAGCATAAAGGCTAATATTAACTTTGATAGTATTTAGATTAGACTATTAAAAAATAAAGTTACCAAAAAATTGACAAGGAATCATATACATTTAATTAGTATACTGATAATGCAATTGGGAAGCCTCCAATCCATAACTAAGTTGTTGAATGTCATAGACAACTTTGCTAACTAAGCTAGGCCTAGCTAGTTAATCAATTATTAGACGTGGAATACCAAATCATTGGTAGATTTCTAATCACATTATGTGTTGGAGTGATTTAATACAGAGCATGGAGCACATAATTATGATTAAAAAATGGTTAGAGAGTTATGATGTGGGCAAGATGAAGATGCTTTAAGTATAGCTTTAAACAATTATTGTGGCTTGTGCTTTTAGCTTTATTCCTTCCTGGGGCTTGCTGGCTGGCTATAACCCATCTTTAAGCAAAGAAAAATGCTCGGAATAACGAGACATGCAACCTCACCGTTCCTAGTTAAGCTCAAAAAGTTGCACTAATTATTAGTACCATCGATCTTCATGTTACACAATCACCGTTTGGAACCCATAGAAGGCAGGTAAACCACATATAGTTCGACAGACTCAGACTCACACTCAAAAAGGCATTTGTGATTCTAATATGTGAACAAATAGGAATAAAGCCATATTTCTCTTCTCCGTTTAAGAGTAACAACGTAACATGCCTGGTGAGTTAACTTGTTTGTTGACCCGTTGGATTCAATTTTAGATTCTGCTGTATTAGACAGGTGCAACAAATAAATAAAGGGAATGTGACTAATGCATGTATGGGTGGTGCATGTTACTCATAAGTCATAATATGTAATGTATCTCTAAGATATTCTAACACAATTTCGGGAATAACTTACGTTATATGGCCGGCCTGATGGATCACCATTACTACATGATTTTGCTACTAGCTAAAAAACAAGTCTATGAAATGTGGCATGCCCTGAGGGCTCCATTTGCTTAAAGGAAAAGAGAGCACGTAGCTTGGATTTTGTTTCACACTGTAGGTAACTAAGATGGTATCATGAGGAAAGAAAAGCGTATAAGGTACGTCAAGAAGACCCAAACAACACCATACATCAGTATGGGTGCACATTTTAAGATTAAAATTGCTGTTCAATGCAACTTTCAAATCAATCAAGAGAGGGTGGAAAGCTTTTGGTGCTGTATATATTCCCTCTTGTACAAGTAGTATCTTTTGTTTCTTTACTGCTAGCTTCTTGTGTAGATTTGGCAAAGGGCGTAGTTCTTATGAGAAAGATGTAAACAGAAGACCAACACAACTGTCATAAGCATTATAATCGTACTCTATGGGCCATAATGCTATCTTGACTGGAAGCACTCTTTAATTCAAACCTTATATCCTTTACTAAAACTCATGCAGTGATTTGATTTTGGTACATAGCTTAGCAAAATTTTGGGGGGAAACCACCATTCTTCAATACGTATATTTATACTGTCTACTTACAGATCAGACACTCACAGTTCTGCTCACCAAGATTTGGGATCATTCATTGGGTTCCAATTGGTCAGAGATAGATTAGCGAGGTCATAGTTGATTATAAGGTAGGATGTAATCTATTGGTTGTTTCGTTAAACCCTAGATGTGAGATCTTAATCTCACCCTCACCACTGTAGCAGTGGATCCGCGCAGTGAATACTGAAGAGTATCGCGCCCTTAGGATCTAATTAGGTTCCTTTCTCAAAAGATGCAAATTATTTACTATGTGCCTATGCTTTTTGAGGTCAGATATGCAGTCACTGCATGCGTAAATCTAAAAAATGTAAATCTCCTAATACTTTGTAATAGTGAAGCTAAAGTCTTAGAAAATGACAGATTTTTCGTGTTTCTTGCGGTTTTCGTGTCATTTTACGGTCTGACCGGTCTGTTTTTTTTTGTTTTGGGAACCGCTAGGGTTTTGTTTTAACCAATAAAGTGCTTTTTTGTCTCTTAAAACACTCAAATTAAACCTTTCATCTCCAACCTTCCATTATACTTCTCTTTTTTCGCGTTTTGTTCTCAATCAGTACGAATTTTGATGTCTCTCCGATTTCTTTCTTCTTTGCAACTGCTTGTGGTTTCCTCAACGTCAATCTCTATCCATTTTCTGGCAACTGCTCACGGTTTTATCCACATTACAGGTTTTCTTCTTCTCTTGTATCCTTTATAAATTGATGATTTTACAGTTCAATTCTGGCACTTGGCATTTCGATTAGGGTTTTGTAAGGTCCGACAAATTTCCTCGTCATTTCGGTAATTTAATAAAATATTAATTTTATTATTTCGCACGAGCGAAAATATTACGTACGTAGGTTAGGTCGAATTTAGAATTTTAACGCCAAGCGGATTCGACGTTAAAATGGAATTTAGTTATTTACTAATAAAATAATAATAAAA
>JAYMSP010001274.1:0-34024 GCA_036897095.1 Plantago elongata
TTCCCCCCCCCCCCCCCCCCCACTCCCTTGTCTTTTACTTTGTCGTTATGTGGACCAACAAGTGACTTACCTTAATTTTCTCAAACAAGACAGTGTAACCTGGCTCGAAATAATAATGATCCCAAAAATAGGGCCAACCCGCACAAAACTTGATGCCCTAACCATAGTGTTGTACCAACGAAACCTTCAATCCAGGACCACGACTGACTTGCAAAACAACTTCAATAGTGAAGCTTTCAACATTGCCACTCAACATGCAGAAAGGAGTGGCTTGTGAAACAATTAATAGATGATGACATAGAAAAATTAGAAATAGGACTCCGAATAAGATGAATTCAATATTAAGCTTCACTCACTAGCAAGAAGTATTCCCATGGGGTGATGTGTTTTTTTGAAACTTTGATTTTCCATTGTACAAAGTTTTTAAGAATAAATAGGTTTGGGCTATGTTGTAGTAGTGTAATAAATGAGTGCACGAATTATCCTACATATAAACATAAATTAGGAATATTTTAATTTATTACAAGGTGGAGTAAGAATCCCCATTTGATTAACTATGGTTGATTCATTTTATCCCTTAACTCTACATTAGATGCATTTTTACAATACTCTATACTCAAATGTTTTGAACTTTGATTTTGTACAATAGTTGGTCCGCCCATCAAATAAAAAGCTGCAAACCTATAAATACTATTTTTTGAAGAAATATTCAACATATTACATGTATTCTTCACAATGTTTTTGGATTATATTTTCAAATATAAGAAGTACATGAAGCATCGATATGGATGCCCACAAATAATACTTCAAGTATGGATATATTGGAACGAAAGGGAGTTAATAGTACAGTGTATACGTAAGAGTAATTAGTTTTCCTACTTGGCATAAACCATCCCAACCCTAGTGAGGGGCAATAACAATGTACAAGTGTACGGAGGACAAGTATTTCAACGATACATTTATTTTAAAATATAATTTGTTACATTTCACTAGTGATGTCAAGAAAAAATTTTTTTTTTTTTACCATATCATCATCACACAGAAATGTAATGTTTCGAAATGTAGTGAGGGTGTACGCTGCAACATTGCATTCTAACATTCTATTCATCTTTTAGGGCTACTTTGAAGGATTTGATGAAATTTTGTGGCGGATGCACAATACAGAACCGTTGTGTAACAAATCCGATAGTAACTACTTTGAAATTCGATGAACCCCTGCCAAATATGCGAAAGTGGACGCCAACCAATGGCACGTGCTTTGGTTACCGATAAACCCCATCCAAATACCGTACTAGGAAATTCCCAGTGGGCTATTCCTTCAAACCCGGTTCCACCTACAGCCTCGATGTTCGCTAGTCACACATTCTCGAGCGATCAGTACAGTTCCACTGGAAGAGCTCCACAACATAACTTTGTTCGGAATTAATTGAGAGTGTAATGCATCCCTACCAAGTCTCCGTCGAATCCAAAGCTCCCCTAAGTATGAAACATGGCCATTTTTCCCTGATGGTGTGAACCATGACACCAACTCCAATGTTGCTCCTTCTGAAAACGGTGCCATAGATGGAGTTGGGTCTTCAAGCAGTATTCCATTCTAAGTATCCATAAGTATGTCATGTTAGGTACATTTTATAGGTTCCCATGTGACTCGACCTAGGTAAACACAAAAAATCTACTAGTTCATGTTTGTATTAAGGTATATGAACAACCTAAAATTACCTTCTACTTCTAGAAGCCAAGTTCTACTACCTATAAGCATGTTATGTTTCGGCTTGCATTAAATGGTGCAAAAGTTCTTAATTGTTGAACTTGTATTCCAAGTTATATTAGCACGAGTATTTGGTAAACAAAACAATAATTCATCTTTCATCGAGACAATGGGTTTCATCTTTCTCGAACACAACAAAAACGTCTTTTTTTCGCTTCACGAAATGGTTCTAGTACATTAGTTCTTTTTTTTTACCCTATGCCAAAGCCACGACCGAAAGAAAACATGACACAAAACATGAAATAACTACTATAGCTATCATTTGTAACTTTTACGCAAACTAAGCGGGTGGATGGGTTACTTCACCATCTTCGTTGAACCTGTTGACATGTACTCCTATGCAACCGTTCCTAGCGTTCTCAAGATCCCTTTTATGTGCCAACAAACGTCGAATCCTATTTTCTTGGCGTTTTTAATTATGCAATGCACTGAGTAAGAAAGCTTTTTAATGATTGGATAGTTATGGATCAATTCAGCTCATAAATCCAGGGCAATCTAAACCCTGCAAACTGGATTACGTAAGAATTCAATTGTTCCAATTAATAAATATTTAAAAACAATACAACGTCAAAACATAAACTAACTAGACAAAAGTAGTAGCACCTCCCAGGATTATCATCTTCAAACGAGCACAGTTCCACAAGTATGCATGAACTAGCATTCTTTATGCTTTTAAAATTGACGAATAAGACTTTTTGGTAAGGAAAAAAAATGTCAAACATTCAAATTATTTCTGAAACAACTAACGGTGTGTGCTATTTATAGGCCCGAAATTGAAGAAGGTGGGTGTGTGCCGCACTTGTATTATCTTTTTTCCAACCGTAGAAGCGAATAACATTCTCTGTAGTAAGCCACTAATTCGAGAATCGGCCTAAACTTGTTTTACTAGAATAGTTGTCATTAGTCTAAAATACCAACTGGGCCAACTCCTATTAGGCTTAAATAAATACAAAGACTACCCAATGGTACCAATTGAAATACAACCAAATCCATACGGTAATTTAATTGAAAAAATGGCCCAGTCCAAATTAAATAACGATTTAATCCATGTATCTAAAACCCGAAACCATTTTTATGTGCTCTGCCTTACTTTATCATACAACACGGTACTGAAAGTGCAAGATGGACTTGATGATAATCTTATCTTTCTTAAGAAGTTCAATGTTTTTAGTTTTAATGTTGTGCTACAGGTTTTCAACATTGCAGATAACATTGACTTGCTGAAAACTTAGAGTCCAAGAAATCAAGATGATTAATTCACTGCCATCTCAAGAAAGAGTTTTGGAAGAATATTTCAAGAAGAAAATAATATGTGAAGACTAAAAAGATTAAGGAAATTTCCTTCTAACAAATATTAGAGAAAACAAGAACAAGGAAAGTTCCCTTTGAACAAATCCTTTCTATCTTCTACTTAAAGACTACCGAACAGTATATATATATATATAGAGAAGAAAGTCGACCATAACAACTTACACCTTTCATTGATCGTCTCTAGAGATCTTTACTCTTTGATAGGTTCTTATTTTCTTCTAGTCGTTGAGATTCCATCAAGAAGAATTCTCAACTAGAATAGGGCTTTCAATACACTTATTTTTGGACTAGTTTTGGTGTTTTATCAATTGCTTGTGATTGATTTAAAACATCATTTTCATAATTCTACTTTACGGTTTGTAGAAATTTTGCCTACGACAGCGCCATTATATATTATATATATTGACTTGGGTTATTAAAGAAGATTGATTATCTGTTGCTGTTTACTCTTCCTAGTGTTGAAGACAGTGTTGACTCAACATCATAGTCAACATCGTCTATTGTTCCACCGTCTAAGTACCGATCCCGGTCCAACTATTCTAACAAGTGGCATCAGAGACATCCACCTAATTTCTGGTTTCAGAAATTGGTACTACTACAGTGGACGTCTACTCGAATGTCAACAAACCACATGTGTTGGATGGGTCAATATACACTTTGTGGAATATCAAGATGAGGACATACATCAAAGCTCTTGAGGTCTGTACTTGGAGATCGGGTGTGGAAGGCTCTTTTTTTTTAAGAGACTAAAATATTATTGAAACTCATGTGGGCTCAAGACATGACACACGAAATGGGATACAAGAAACAATAACCTTATAGACATCACACAAAACCTGAAACAGCGAACTGAAAACCCACCGGAAACCCCCCTTGCAGACTCAAATTTTGCACCACACCTTTGGGACAAACCGGCCAATCAACCATACTATACGTTGAGCTAATGGACATCTTGTTTTTAATTCAGGACCAACTATTGAATTTAATCAACTCCATGATATCCGAACAGGACTTCTTTCTTCATGGAAAATGAGTTCGTTTCTGCTCATCCATAAGAACCAAACCGCACATTGCATGTATAATTTACCCACCTCCTTGAAATGATTAGCAAAACACCCAACCAATCGAAGGAAATTTGTCCCAATTTTTAAATCCGGAATATCCAACCAACAACACATACCATGCCACACACGAACATTCAAATCACACTTGAAAAACAAATGTTCAATTATTTTGACACAATCAACATCACATATGTTGCAGCATAGGGATAAATCCAAGTGCCACACCCCACAAACCCGTAAATTTGGATACACCGAAATTTTGTTTTACACTTCCAAACAAACGAACACACTTTGACCGGTAACCATTTGCTCCAAACCTCCTTGACCCACTTCCGCCTAGGCAGCCCACCCCCATGTCGAGTCAATACCAATCGTTCATAATCGGCTTTGACCGTGTACATGCTTTCTTTGCCAAAATTCAAACACCAACTGTCGGACACACCTTCTTTGAACTTCAACCTAATTACGAGGCTATGTATGGCCAATTAAAGGACCTGATGATGATTGTGATGTCGTGCCAATTCCTGACGAACGATTCAATCCAGGTCAGTATCTCTTAAGCTCTTACAATGAAACAGCTTTGAATGATATCTTTGGTCATGTTGATACCCACATGTTTAAAATTGTTCAAAACTGCACCACTACTAAAAAAGTTTGGAATTTACTTCAATTGCATTGTGAAGGTGACGATAGTGTTAAGAAAACTAAACCTCGCATGCTTTGGTCTAAGTTCGAAAATTTAAGAATGGCTGATGAAGAAACTGTTGAGTCTTACTTTAGCAAACTTATGACCATGTCTAATGAAATCCAACAACTTGGTGATACTATTTCCAATCAACAATTACCAAAGCTTTAAAGTCCCTTTCCACAAAATTTGACATTAAAGTTACTATTTTGGAAGACACACAAAACTTGGCTACTATGAATTTTCATACGTTGATGAACAACCTGAAATTTTTTGAGATGAAGGATAATGAGAGAAAAGGAAATAAAACTCACAATTTGTCTCTTCACTCTAAATCCAAAGCCAAAGTAACTGAGCCTAAACATGTTTCCAGTGATGACTCTGAAGATATGTCTGATGATACCTACAACAATCTTGTGTCAAAATTTAATAAAATGTAATTCAGGAAAAACACTGACAGAGGATCTGCTAGTAAAGGGATTAGTAAGAGAAGAACTGAAAGGTCTAACACTAGCTCTAAGCTTAGTCCTGATCAACATAGAAAAGTTAGATGTTTTCAATGTCAAGGTTGGGGTCATTATCAAAGTGAATATGCTAACACTCTTCAAAAGGAGAAAAAGAATATGTTGGCTTGTCTCAGTGATCAATCAGGTGATGAACAAGAGGATGAAGAGTCTGATACTCATGCCAAAGCCCTGCTCTCTATCCTAGAGAATGTTGCTGAAAAATGTTGGGACAACAATGACAAGTCAACAATGATGAAAAATTCTTCTTTGATTATGATGACTCACATAACTGTGAAACTCTTTTCTGGACTAACCCTGATAACCCAGTTTCTACCATTGTTTTGTATCTGCATGGTTCAATTGACTTTGAAGCAAACATTCCTTTTGTGGAAGAACTCACTGATGAAAGGCTGATTGAATAACTTCAACTGATGTATGAAGAACTTCTCAAAGAATTTAAGAAACTGTAGAAGTTTTCAAAGAGAACAGAAAAGGAGTATGATGGCCTGAAATCAACTATTGTCAATCTTCTGAACTTGACAAAGAGAAGAAGGTAATTGCTAAATGGAACTATTCTACCTCTAAACGGAATGACATGCTTGATATGGACAATGATGGCACAACTGGTTTAGGTTACTCCGGTAGCTATATCTCTTCCTTTGAAAAGAAACTTAGGTGTGACATGAACTGCAAAAGTGATTTAGGTAACTCTGAGTCTAAAGAAAAAGTTAAACCCCTTTCTGAGATGGTCAATGCCCTTATTTTTGTCAAAGAAAAAGGTAAAAAAACCTTTGTGTGTCAATATTGTCATAAAACTGGTCATAAGAAACTCTACTACGTTGCCTACCTAAATGATCTAAAAATGGGTAAGATTGAAAGTTCCAGTACTGAGTAAAACTCTGATGAGACGGCCTATGAGGAAATAACTCAAACTGAACCTGCTGAGTTAAGTGACAAACCCAGTATTGACACCAATGTTGCGTCAACATCCAAGTCAACAGTAGTCAGAACTGAAAAGGTTTGTCTCAATTCTACTCCTTCTGCTTCTGATCCTTTAGGTAGTGGTCGTGTTACTCAGAAAAATACTAAAGGCAAGCATAAAATAGTCTGGGCTCCCAGGGGAAAGATAGTTTGTAATGTTGCTTTTTCTGTTGCTACTTCTCCTAACAATGCAAGAAAATGGTACTTTGATAGTGGATGCTCGCGTCACATGACTGGCAATCCCAAGCATCTAGCAAACTATGTCTCTCAAAAGTCTGGATTAGTGACTTTGGTGGAGGTTACAAGAGCAGAATTCTTGGAAAGGAACAATCTTCATTGAAGGATATCCTAATCTTAAGAATGTTTTGTTAGTTGGCGGCTTAACATCTAACCTTGTGAGTGTAAACCATTTGTGTGATGATGACTTAGAAGTTAAATTCGATAAACTTTCTTGTCTAGTTTACACTTGTGTAGAACAGAAGATTGTTATGACAGGTACAAGGTCTCGTGACAACTTCTATGTCATGACTGCCTCCCATAACTACAACCTTGCAACAAATGATGATGATGTGATCTGGCACAAGAAGCTTGGATATTTGAATTACAGGAATATGGTGAAACTCATCAAACTTGAAGTTGTCACTGGAGTGCCAAAGCTCACAAACACTAGGAAACATGTTTGTGGAGATTGTCTAAGTGGTAAGCAAACTAGAGTTGTGCATCCCTCTCTTCAAACTGAAGGACAACAAAGAGGTACGTTTAATTGCTTTGAATTCTTCCATAGGGATCTCATGGGTCCAATTGAAAGTGAAAGTCTTGGAGGTAAATGGTACATCTTTGTTATTGTTGATGATTTTTCTAGATTTACTTGGGTGAACTTTCTAAAACAAAAATCTGAAACTTTTGATTCTTTCAAGAAATTGCATGGTTGCTTTAGTACTCTCTACTTTACTGTGGTTCAAAGAATTAGATATGAAACTTTTGATTCTTTCAATCATTTTCTAAGTTTTGTGAATTGAAAGGTTTCTATTACAAGATTTCTAAAAACTATCATACGTGTATTTCTTCTTTACAATGGTCAAGTGACCTAGAGTATTAAACAACTTTCTGAAACTAGGATAAGTCATTGTGCTGAGTGATCAAAATACTAACATATATTCCTAACAACGGATATAGGGATGATGCAGAAACCAGTAAGGTTGCTGAAAATCGTGTTTAGAAAGCCAATTGTGTTCGGAATGGTATTGGCTATCTTGCTATCGGGAAGGTCCTCATGCACCAATATAGGAAGGACAAGAACGATGGTGGAAAGCTTGAATTTCTTATAGCAAATTATCATAAGTGGAAGCAATTCCAAGCCATTGAAAAGTTGAATATGCCAAGGCTAGAAGAAACTTGGCCAGGAAGACCAAGCTGGCTGAAAAGCAAACTAACAAACCTGACAGGTCTCTGAAGCCACCACGAGGAACACCAAGAAACACTCCAAGAAGGAAAATCAATCTTAAATCCGATGATTCGAAAATTCCTCCTTATGTTCCAAGTAGACAAAAACCTACTGCTAAGAGATTCATTTAGAAATGGATTCCCACAGGAAGAATGTTTTGATTAAGTGGTTCTATTTATGAGGCATGAACCTAACTCATGTTTCTTGTTTTGTGCAGAACACTTCTTGGACTAAGGCTAAATGGCTATTTGATAGTGGATGCGAGAAGCACATGACAGGAGACAAAGCAAACTTGGTCGATTATAGAGTATGTAATACTGGACCAAACATTAGGCTTGCTGGTGGAGAATTAAATCCTTCCACAGGATTTGGCAACGTCAAATTGGGATACTTTACTATCTCTGACGTATTAGATGTTAAAGGTTTGAAATATAACCTTCTAAGCATGAGCCAGTTTGCAGTTAGGGGATATTCATAAATATAAAATCAAAATTCTGCAAGCTGACGAACAATGAGTAAAAGCTGACAGTCTTGGTTGCTAGGCAAAAAGGAAGTCTATATGTCGCTAATTTGGACATCTGCCACAACTGAAGAATGTCTCATCGTGAGTCAATCAGATCACACTGAAGAATACTAGTTATGGCACAAGAGAATGAGTCACTTGAATTTCAAAACTCTGAACAAACATGCCAAGAAGGAGTTAGTGGTTGGATTACCTAAAACAACTTTCAGAAAGGACGGTGTCTGCTTTGCTTGTCAATTGGGGAAATAATACAAGACCTCTTTCATGTCTAAAACCAGACATTCATGTGTTAGACCACTGCAATTATTACACATGGATCTTTTTGAATTATCTATAACTAGTTGTTGTATATGACTTCTTTAGGTTTACCTGGGTTGTCATTCTGAAACAAAAATCTGATGCTAGGGTGAAGATACCAAACTTGTTGAACAAGCTTGAAGTCATGAAAAATGACAAGATATTTGCAATCAAAACAGACCATGGTACTGAATTTGTCAACTAGTACATAAAAAAATTTTGTACCTACAAAGGTATACAACATCAACTATCTTTTGTAAGGACACCACAAGAAAATGGTGTTGCTGAAAGGAAGAATATGATCCTTAAAGAAGCTGCAAGGACAATGCCAACTGGCACTGAAATAAGTGAAATTTATTGAAGCTGTAAATACAGCTTGCTACACTCAGAACAATTGCTTGATAAACAAACACCAAGACAAGACTCCTTTTGAGCTTTTGGTTGGTAGATTCCCTAATATCAAGCATCTGAAAGTGTTTGGTTGTAGATGTTTTATTCTAAACAATGGAAAATAATATTTGAGAACATTTCAACCAAATGCAGATGAAGGTGTATTAAATTGTTATTCCATGAATAGCAAAGCCTACAGAGTATACAACAAGAGAACAAAGAAGATTGAAGAATCAGATAATGTAGTATTCTATGAAGGAAGCAAGAAAATAACCCTTGATGAAGAACTCTCAGACAGGTTCAAAGAAGTTCTGATTAAGGATTTTGAAGAAGAAACCTCATAAAGGAGAAACTCCGTTATTATTATAGAGGATGAGTCTGAAGAAGAAAAGCATAACGTGCCTAGTTACAACCAGATGAGTCATATAGATAATGAAGAATTTCCTATGAGAATTCCTAAAATGAAAACTGAGAATATTCATCGTAGAGACCTTTCTGGGAATGACCCTTCTGAAAGTCGTGTTCCAGAAATCTCTCACACTGAACAAGTGTCTGATATTTACCGCACTTCTAGTGTAGAAAATATCATTGATACTGAAGAAGTATCAAGTCATAATCGTAGTGATTCACATTCAGATCAGGTAGATAGTGATCCTACTAGTTCAAATCCTATAATGAAATGGATTAGAGATCATCTTGAAAAGGATGTGATTGGTCCTATTGATCAAGGTGTTAGAACTAGGAGAGAAAGAGTTGAAAATGTTGATTCTCTCTTTGGATGTTTTATCTCAAACATTGAACCTAAAACTATTGAAGATGCATTAAAGGATCAATATTGGATATCTGCAGTGCAGGATGAGTTGGATCAATTTGAGAGAAACAAGGTCAGGAAACTAGTTCCATTTGTAGAAGGAATATTTGTGATTGGAACTAAGTGGGTTTTCAGAAACAAAATGAAAGAGTCCGGTGAAATAAGCAGAAACAAGCTAGGTTGGTTGCCAAGGGATTTACCCAGATTGAAGGCTTAGATTTTGATGAGTCATATGCACCAGTTGCAAGATTTGATGCAATCAGACTATTTCTATCCTTTGCAGCTCATAATGACTTTAAAGTTTACAAAATAGATGTAAAAAGTGCATTTCTGAATGGTGAACTTGCAGAGGAAGTCTATGTTGATCAACCACCAGGCTTTGAAGTTTCCTCAGAAAGTAAGATGGTTCTATAAGTTACATAAAGCTCTATATGGACTGAAACAGGCTCCAAAAGCATGGTATGACACTTTGGCCAAATACCTTATGGTAAGAAAGGTGAATTTGATAAAACTTTATTTACTTCAAATCATGAAGGGAAACTACTTTAGTCCAAGTATATTGATGATATTATATTGGATTTAAAGGCAAGCAACTTTGTGATGACTTTGCAAATCACAAGAAGAGAAAATTTGAGATGAGCATGATGGGAGAATTGAAATATTTCCTAGGATTGAAAGCCAAGCAATTCAATGATGGAATATTCATTGTCAAACAAAGTATGCAAAGGATATGCTCAACAAGTTCAATGTAAAGCCTTCTGAAAAAATGATGAAATACCTATGAGCATAGGAACCAAAATGACTCATACAAAATCTGACAAGAGTGTTTACAAACATTAGTATAGGAAGTTGATAGGTTCACTTCTCTACCTTACTGCAAACGGACCTGATATTCAATATGCAGTTGGTGTGTGTGCTAGATTTCAGACAAATCTTATGCAATCATACTACAACATTGCTATGAAAATATTAAGGTATGTAGAAGTTGGATTATGGTATTCTAAAGAAAGTGGATTGATTTTGGTTTGCTACTCAGATGCTGAATATGCTGAATCAATGCTTGATAGGAAAAATACTTCAGGAACTTGTCAATTTCTGGGCACTAGACTTATCTCATGGTTTAACAAGAAGCAAAACTCAATTGCTACTTCTACCACAGAGGCTGAATATATTGTTGATGGTTGTTGTCCTACTCAAATTTTATGGATACAACAACAACTCAGAGACTATAGACTCAATGAAGAGAAAACTGTCATTTTTTGTGACAACACAAGTGCTATTGCGATTACCCAGAATCCGAAGTTCCGAGCTAGAACTAAGCACATTGATGTTAGGCACCACTTTATCAGAGACCATGTTGAGAAAGATAAGATAGTGATTCTAAAAGTTAGTATTGAAGATCAACTTGTAGACATCTTCACTATGCCACTCCAGGAAAGTAGGTATTTAACCTTAAGACATAGTTGAAAGTGTCATTGCATAATGCACTTTATATATTAATCTTTTATTTCTTAATTAGTTCAATGGTTGTGTTTGTTTGAGTGTTTATTTTACAGGAAACAACCTTGGTAATTGGACTAATTGTTGATCAAAGACTTCCTTTAAGAATAAGCAAGAGATAAACCACAATATAGAAAGAATATTTAAGACAGAGACTAGAAGGAAATATATGGAAAAAGTTCTTCATTATTGAGACAATTTTCTTCTATCAGCCGGCCCAACAAAGCAAAGAAGAAAACCTTCCTTCGGTAGCTTTCCCTTCCATGCTCGAATATGGAGTAGTCGAAGACTATATATAATCGAAGAGAAGCTGCTTTGCAAGTGACACAAATACACTGAGACTATATACAGTAATATATTTTTTGTGTCTTGCTTTACTAGACTTGTACTTGCTATAATATTGTGAATGTTCATTAAACAGGTGTTTATGAATCATTCGACGTGATAGTGACTAGAATAGGTTCTTTGTTCGAGTTTATTCTAGGTCTAGTTTTTCGTGAGTTGATCATTCGTTTTGTGATTGATCATATACTCCTTGTGTAATTCCATTATTCTGATTAGTGGAAATTTAGCCTAAGGCAATGTCAGCATATTTTATATATGTTGGCTTGATTTGTGGAATTTTGTTTGTTCATCCGCTGGAATTTATTCTACATAGACAATTATTGTTGACTCATCACTATAGAGTCAACATTGCATACTGTTCCAGTATGAATCCCGGTCCAATAGTTTTAAAAAGTGGCATCAGAGCCAGCCACCTAATTTTTGGTGTTTGCACCATTGTGTTGCTACAATGGACGTCTACTCAAATGTCAACAAACCACCTATGGTCGATGGGTCAAACTACACCTTGTGGCAAATCAAGATGAGGACATATATCAAAGCTCTTGAAGTCCAAGCTTGGAGATCAGTTGTGGAAGGCTATGTGTGGCCTACTAAAGGACCTGATGGTGATATTGTACGAATTTCTGAAGAATGATTCAATCCAGGTCAGTATCTCTTAAGCTCATACAATGAAAAAGCTTTGAATGTTATCTTTAGTCATGTTTATATCCACATGTTTAAAATTGTTCAAAACTACACCACTGGTAAACAAGCTTGGGATTTACTTCAATTTTATTGTGAAGGTGATGATAGTGTTAAACAAACTAAACTTCACATGCTTTGGTCTAAGTTTGAAAATTTGAGAATGTCTGGTGAAGAAATCATTAAGTCTTATTTTAGCAAACTTATGACTATGTCTAATGATATCGAACAACTTGGTGATGGTATTTCAAATCAACAGTTGATTTCAAAAGCATTAAGGACTCTTTCTGCTAGATTTGACACTAAAGTTACTATTTTGGAAGATAATCAAAACTTGGCTGCTATGGACTTTCACACTCTAATGAAGAACTTGAAAATTTAGGAGATGTAAGATAATGAAAGAAGAGGAACCAAAATCCGTAGGATGTCTTTCCAATCCAAGTTTAAAGATAAAGTTATTGAACATGTGCATGATAGCAGTGATGACTCTGATGTGTCTGATGAAACCTTTAACAATCTGGTTACTACATTTGATATAATTAAATTCAGAAAAAACACCAACCAAAATCTGTTAGGCCAAACTCCAATTCTAAGCTAAATGATGATCAACTTAGCAAGGTTAGGTGTTTTGAATCTCAAGGTTGGGGTCATTATCAGAATGAATGTGCTAACACTCTTCAAAAGGAGAAAAAGAATTTGATTGCTTCTCTCAGTGTTGACTCATGTGATGAACAAGAAGAGGACAATGATGCCACAGCTCTGCTCTCAACTTTGGACGATGTTGACAACCACTGTTGTGTCAACATGAGATGTCATCAATGAAGAAAGTAGTCCTTTTTTAATGTGATGACTCACAATTCTGTGAATCACTGTCCTGGACTAACCCTGAGAAATCAGTTTCTACTAGTGTCTTGTGTCTACATGGTTCAATTGATTTTGATACAGATTTTCCATTTGAGGAAGAATACACTGATGAACAGATGGTCGAAAATTAAAATCAATGTATGAAGAACTTCTGAATGAATGGAAGAAACTGAAAAAGATGTACAAAAAGATAGAAAAGGAGAATGATGGTTTGAAAGACACAATTGTGAAGCTAGAAGTCGAGCTTACAAGAAAGGACGCTGAACTTGTGAAGGTAAATTTTGAACTGAGCAAAGAAAAGAAGGTAATCTCTAAATGGAACTCTTCCACCTCTAGATTAAATGAGATACTTGAAATGGACAATGATGGAACGACATGTCTTGAATTCACTTGTTCTTATAAATCTGTTTTTGAAAACGAATTGGGGTGTGATATGCACTACAGTTACAATCTAGATGAGTCAAGCTCTAGTGATCTTGTTAAGGTTAAACCCTTGTCTGAACTTGTTACTGGTCATGTCTTTGTTAATGAAGAGGGTGAGGCTTCACTGAAACTAAGATCACCTTTGTGTGTCAATATTTTCTTAAAACTGATCACAAAAAACCTTTTGTTATCTTTATTTGAAAGATCTTAAGAAAGGTAAGATACATAAAGATGGAACATTGATTGACACCAAACCTACTTCTAAGCTAATCTCTCAAACCACTACTGCTTTGAGAGAACATTCACTCAATGATGAACACAATGTTGTGTCAACATTGAGCTCAACACCATACACAAAAGGTAAATCTAAACAGCCTCAGCTAAAATATGTGCCCTCCAGCACTTCATCTCAAGGTAAAAAATCTCAATCTCTACTAAATCCTAATGTGAGAAAAAGGGTTTGGACTCCTTGAGAAAAGATAGTTTGCAATGTTTCCTTTTTTGTTGCTACTTCTCCTAACAATGAAGGAAAATGATACTTTGATAGCGGTTGTTCCCGTCAAATGACTGGAAATCCAAAGAATCTTATTGAGTATGTCTCAAAAATCAGGGTTGGTAACCTATGGTGGAGGATATAAGAGTAAGATTTTGGGTAAAGGTGTTCTTTCTTTACAAGGGTATCCTCCTTTAAAGAATGCCCTTTTAGTTGAAGGTTTAAATGCTAATCTTTTAAGCATTAGTCACCTCTGTGATGATTATCTAAAAGTTAAGTTTGATAAAACTTCTTGTAGCGTCTATACTTGTGTTGGAAAGAAAACTGTGATGACAGGTACAAGGTCTCTTGTCAATTGCTATGTGATGACTGCATCTCGCACATGCAATCTTGCAAAAAATGATGATGCTAAGACTTGGCACAAGAAGCTGGGACATCTGAACTACATGAACCTTGACAAGCTGATTATACTTGAAGTAGTAGTTGGAATACCCACGCTAACAAATTCAGGTAAGATTGTATGTGGTGATTGCTTGAAAGAAAAACAAACCAGGATTGTACACACTTCCTTACAGACTGATGGAAACAAAAGAGGTACATTTAACTATTTTGAACTTCTGCATATGGATCTCATGGGTCCTATTGAGGTAGAAAGTTTAGGAGGTAAGTGGTACATCTTTGTCATTGTTGATGACTTTTCTATGTTCACATGGGTTTGTTTTCTAAAAGAAAAATCTGAAACATTTGAGTCTTTCAAGAAACTGCATGCTAGGTTTAGTACTCAATAAGCTACTGTAGTTCAACGCATTAGATCTGATCATGGCAAAGAGTTTGAAATCCAATACTTTTCTGATTTTTACAATAAGAAAGGTATCTTTCATGAGTTTTATGCACCAAAACCTCCCCCAACAAAATGGGGTTGATGAAAGAAAGAAAGAATAGAACCTTGCAAGAAATGGCTAGGGTCATCTTGAGTTCTATGAATTTGACTAAAAGGTTGTGGGCTGAAGCTGTTAACACTGCATGTCATATCATAAATAGAGTTTATCTTAGACCTGGAACTTCATCCACTCCTTATGAGATCTTGAAAGGTAAGAAACCAAATCTCAAACATTTTCATGTGTTTAGCTGCACTTGCTACATTCTGAATGATAGAGAATACTTAGGTAAATTTGATCCTAAAAATGATAAAGGGATCTTCGTTGGATATTTGTTGAATAGTCATTCTTACAGAGTGTTCAATCCTAGAACTCACACTATTCAAGAGTCTTTAAATATTTCCTTTGATGATTCTAAGTGTTTTGTTCAGAAGAAAGTTAATGCATGTTAGACCTCCACTCCATGTAGTCATGGAACAATTATTGATGATGAACCAACTTCTGTTCCTACACCTACAACTGTAAAACCTGAGAACAGTCATACTGTTGACAACAATGTTGACCCAACACCAAACTCAAAATTGGGTACTACAAGCTGATCTGATAAATCAGAATCTGAAACTGACACTGAACTAGCACAGGAAAGGACAACAAATGCTGAAACTCAGACGGTCCCCTTAGATACTGCAAGAAGAGATCCTCCTCCTGTAATCATTAAGGATCATCCAAGTTCACAAATCATTGGAAGCTCAACTGGAGGAAGGACATTGAGAGGTAACCCCAGGATAAATTAGAAGGAAATGGTATGATATACTACAATCTGCCAATCAGTAAGTGTCTCCTGCTTTGTCTCTTAAATTGAACCCAAAAATGTGAAAGAAGCTTTGAAAGATGACTATTGGATAGAAGCCATGCAAGATGAACTGCACCAATTTCAAACTAATGAAGTATGGACATTAGTTCCCCGCTCCCTTGATGTTAATTTTATAGGAACTAAATGGATTTTCAAGAATAAAAGTGATGAAAAAGGTGTGGTAGTCAAAAACAAAGCTAGATTTGTTGCTCAAGGATATACTCAAGTTGAGGGTATTGATTTTGATGAAACCTTTGCTCCTGTTGTTGGACTTGAATCTATTCGTCTCTTGTTAGCAATTGCATGTTATTTAAAGATAAAACTTCATCTGATGGATATAGAAGGTGATTTTCTAAATGGATATATTGACAAAGATGTTTATGTTGAGCAACTAAAGGTTTTGAGGATCCTAAATATCTTGATCATGTTTTCAAATTGAAAAAAGCTTCGTATGGTCTAAAACAAGCCCATAGAGCTTGGAATTCTAGGTTAACTGAATTCCTAGTCAATTTTGGATTCAAGAAAGGGGATGGTGATCAACTTGTTTATGACATTGTGTTTCAGATCTATGTTGATGACATTGTGTTTGGTTCTACTAACTCTTCTATGGTAGACAAATTTGTTGAAGCTATGAAAGGTACCTTTAAAATGAGCATGATTGGTGAACTCACCTTCTTCCTTGGACTGCAAATTCAGCAAAAAGGCTATGGGTTGTTCTTATCTCAGGAGAAATATGCTAAGAATCTAATGAAAAAGTTTAGACTTGAAAATTCCAAACCATGCAATACTCCTATGGCTACCTCACTGAAACTCAGTAAAATCGATGTTGGGGAGGATGTTGACCCAACACTGTACCGATCTATGATTGGGAGTCTTCTATACCTTTCTGTCATAAGAGCAAATATCATGTTTGTTGTTTGTGTTTGTGTCAGGTATTAATCCAACCCTAAAATCCCTCACCTTACTACTGTTAAGAGAATCATCATGTATGCTTAAGGAACTGTAAATCTTGGATTATGATTTTCTTGTGATTTAAACACTAATTTGGTGGGATTTAGTGATTCTGATTGGGCTGGTTATCTAGATGATAGAAAATCCACTAGTGGAGGTTGCTTCTATCTTGGTGCAAATCTAGTGTCTTGGTATAGTAAGAAACAGAATTGTGTGTCACTTTCAACTGTTGAATCGGAATATGTAGCAGCTGGGAGTTGTGTGTCTCAACTCATTTAGTTGAAAAAATATGTTGCATGACTATGGTCTTCCAAGTGACACCATATTGTTGTTCTGTGATAACCTTAGTGCCATACATATTCATAAGAACCCTGTACAACATGCTCGCACTAAGCACATTGATATTAGACATCATTTTCTTAGGGATATGGTTACTAATCAAGTCATAGACATAGAGCATATAGCACTACCAATCAACTTGCTGATATTTTGACCAAACCATTAGATAAAGAGAGATTTTTCAGCTTAAGAAGATCTCTTGGTCTATGTACCCTCTGAATTACATTGTTGGTTGCAATGTTGACTTAACATCACAGTCAACATTGATTGTCTGTCAATTGGTGATGCTGTTATTTAGTTTGTTTTTTGTGCTTTTATGTGGTGTGTGCTCCTGTTCTGTCCTTGTGTGTTCTCAGTTCGGTAACTCATTGTGGTGATGTGGAGGTCTTCAAAGGTTACTTGAAACCAAGGTTGAAGGAAATTGAGTGACTTGGGTGTTTGGTTCATGTAAAACCCATTGATGTTGTTTCATGGATTTTTTACTCCTCTGCCTTTATTCATTCTTGATGTTTGCCCTCTTTTATGCTTATGGTTTTGCACTCTGAACTACTAGATATAGTCTACTTTTATACTAGGGTGTGTGGGATTCAGGCTGCCCACATTTGGTGTGATTGTCTTCTTCAGGTAGTTTCTATAAAGGTGAGACATATAATGTGCATGCATTAGGATCCTGGGGTGTATGGGGTTCCGGCTGCCTACATTCAGTCTCATGTGCACACATGTTTTGCTGAAGAGTTTGTGATACTGTTGGGGTGTATGGGACTCTGGTTGCCTGCATTCAATGTGTGTCCTACTCACTGTGCCAATAAAAAATATATATATTTAAGCTATGAATTTTACTTTCTGTTTAATTTTTTGTTTGGGGCAATGTTGAGTGTGTTTCATGTTGCATTCTATCTCGCTCTATCTTGCCTCCAGCATTAGTGGTGTTAATCGGACCAGCATTCCTTGGAGCTTAGTGACTGGCTGACTTACAATAAGAGTGGTTTGATTTACCAATGTTGTCTTCACTGTTGAGCCAACATTCTGGTCATCATTGGCAGTTCTTGGAGTACTTGTTGCTTATTAACTGCCTTTTACATATTTGCTCTTATGTGATTTTTGGTCTGGGTTTGAGGGAGAGTAATAGGTCGTAGTTGGGCTGGTTAGGTTAGTGGTTCTCTGTTCTTTCGTATTGAGTCATTGTTTGATCATTTGAGAGAAAAGTCAACCTTCCTAGGGTTTGTCCTTTCTATCTTTTCACTTTGACTCAACGAATATTGTGTCACTAACAACTTTAATTCTTGACTAACAGTTTTGTACAATATTTTTTTCTGGGTAGTGATACATATTTGCAGGCTTTCATGAGAGCAAACCCAAACCAAAATTGACCCAACTTTGACCAAAACTACCAAATTGGACCTGTTTTTCGGTTAGCCCATTATCTACCATCATCTCCGAAAATGTTGGCCCATTATCTCCCAACTTACCCACTCGATCGTCCTTTCACCTCCAACAAAACCCGTTTTTACCCTAATTGAGTTTTCACTTTCACTCTCACCAACAAAAGCTCAAAAACTCACACTACTCCCTCCCACTCTTTTTGCTCATCATCGAACTCAACATCTCCCTCAACATCAAACTCACCATGTCCAACCCTTCCAAAATTCCCACTCCTATGATCAAAATCTCCCAATCCACCTACCCAGCTCCGAGTCGAGCCGAAGCTCCGGATTTTGAGATTCCGGTTGAAGAATTGACTCTTGTCAATGAACCTGCTCCAACCACTTTCAATCTCTCACTGGAGACGAACCCTGATACTCCCTCTCCCAACGAGAACTCTGAATTCGCTGCTGAAACTTGGCTCGGGTGATAAATTGAAAGAAGACCAAAAACTAGGTGATTAAACTGATGATGCTCCGAATGGTGACATTCATCTTCCTGGGGAGAATTTAGAATCTGAAAATTTGGGAGAAAATCATGAGGAAAATAGGAACAATGAGATTGAAGATGTGCATGCTGGAATAGAAGACAATGTTGACATTAAAGTTGATGATGATGTTGATGTCAATGTTGAGGCTGTTGCTGAGAGGGCTGAGAATAATTCTCAGGATTCTGAGTGAACAATGACTGATAGAATGGATGTTGACCACATTGTTGGGTCAACATTAGATGTAAACCAAGATGCTGAAAAACCCCCTTCTCATCACAATGAGGAAATTGGCTCGGAGGATACTGAAGGCTTTGAAGATTTTGTTGCAGATGACCCAGCTGACTCTGAAGATGAGTCCATGGTTTCTGAAACATAATTTATGGAAGAGGTAATTTCATAAACTGATTTACCTGAACATATAATGGAAATTGGTGAGGGTTCTGATTGGGAAGATTCAGATCCTTTTGATTATTACTTTTGCTCCAATGATAACTTAGAAAAATACAATGAACTAGCTATTAGAGCAATAGATGTAGAAAGGATGATTGATGAAAAGGAGTTTCAAAAATACAACTTGATTGAATTCTTCCATGATAGAAAGTTATATAATGTTGTCACTTCATATGCCCCCTATGCTGCTGCTGTGGTAAAAGAGTTTTATGCTAAGCAGCCTGATTCATTTGAAGATCCTAAGAGCAAGAAATATCATACTGTCTTTATGAGAGGAGAGGTATACACCATTGGGACTGAGGACATAAACTATGTGCTGTATAGAAAGAGGAGGGAGGTTGAAACCCCTTTGGAGGTCACATTGGATGATGTAGCTAAGGAACTCACTCTGAACAAGGTTTAAACATGGGAAAAGGGTACACTGACCTTGAAGCATTGGTCTTCATTTGTGTCAGTGTTGGTCAGGTTGTACATCTATAACTGGTTACCCACTGCTAACAATAACCAGCTGAGCCAAGAAGCTGGAACATTATTGTATAGAATCAAAATGGGGCTCAATGTGAACTTGGTAGAATGGATATTTGGGCACTTGGATAGCTACAAGAACAGAGGAGATGTTGGCCACCTGATTCTACCAACAACAATATTTGTTGTCCTAAAACTTCAAGGTCTGAAAGTGTTTGAAAGAGATTTGTTGGCCACCTGTGAGAGTAAATCTCTGATGGTCGGGGTAAATTAGCTACTCTTGGCTAATGTTGAAAGGGAATATGATCTCCCATGGGTTACTCCTTCTATGGAAGAGGAGCCTTAAGCCATGGATGAAGACAATGATGATGTTTCTGCTGCTACTGATGAAGCTGGTCCTTCTAATGTTGCTACTGAAACTGGCAATGTTGAGGTCAATGTTGACAACATTGTTGCCCCAACACTCATTCCCAGTGTTGAATATCTTTTTGCTGGTACACATTCTGAATGAGACAAGATGGCTTTGATGCAGATCAAAGAATTGTATGCCCTGAATGTCAGACTTCAGGAGCAAATCACCAACAACTTGAAGTTTAGGGCCTTCCTTGTGTCTTCTCTTTCCTCACAAAAAGGGGGGAATTAGACTTGAAGGCATTTCTTTAAATTTCTATGAACTCTAATATTTTTATTTGGTCTGTAATAGTTAGTAATTCAGTACTCTGTGCTTTATTTTGTTATATTTTAAAGGGGGGGACTGACCATTAAGGGGGAGTTAGTTCTAATTTCTTTGCATGCTTATTTTGATCTAAAGGCTTGCCTTGTGTTCTTTCTAATATTTTGTGAAGAAAGACTAAGATTAAGGGGGAGATTGAAAGTGTCATTGCATAATGCACGTTATATATTAATCTTGTCTTTCTTAATTAGTTCAATGGTTGTGTTTTTTTTGAGTGTTTATTTTGTAGGTGACAACCTTGGTAATTGGACTAATTGTTGATCGAAGACTTCCTAGAAAAATCATCAACAATGACAAAGATGTACCATTTACCTCCAAGAAATTCAACTTCTATTGGGCCCATGAGATCCATGTGGAAGAGTTCAAATCAATTAAATGTACCTCTTTGTTGTCCTTCAGTTTGAATAGATGGATGTACAACTCTAGTTTGTTTACCACTTAGACAGTCTCAACAAACATGTTTCCCAGTGTTTGTGAGCTTTGGCACTCCAGTGACAGCTCCAGTTTTGATGAGTTTCACCAAATTCCTGCAATTCACATGTCCAAGCTTCTTGTGCCAGATCTCAGCATCATTGTTTGTTGAAAGACTGCAGTTTTGAGAGGCAGTCATCACATAGCCGTTATCAATGGACCTTGTTCATGTCATAACAACATTCTGATCTGCAGGTGTAAACTAGACATGAGACTTTGTCAAATTTAACCCCTAAGTCATCATCACACAAATGGCTTATGCTCACAAGATTAGTTGTTAAACCTTCAACTATTAAGACATTTCTAAGGTTAGAATATCCTTCAACAAAGAGAGTTCCTTTTCCAAGAATTCTAGTTTGTAGCCTCCACCATAAGTCACTATCCACCCTTTTGAGAAACAAAGTTTGCTAGATGCTTGGGATTGCCAATCATATGTCGTGAGCATCCACTATCAAAGCACAATTTTTCTACATTGTTAGGAGAAGTAGCAACAGAAAAAGTAACATTGTAAACAATCTTCTCTCTAGGAGCCCAAACTCTCTTATGCTTAATTTTAGGACTGTTTTGAGTATTAGACCACTACCTAAAGGAGCGGGAGGAGAAGTAGCAGATTTAAGACAAACCTTTTCAGTATGCTTAGAAGAATAATGACAAACCTTTTCAGTATCTTCCCCTATTGACTTTAATGTTGACTCAACATTTACCTTAGTATTATCAATTCTGGAACTTGTTGGTTGAGATGTTGAAGCAACATTGGTGTCAACACTGGTTTTGTCACTTGCTTCAGCAGGTTCAGTTTGAGTTACTTCCTCAGAAATAGTCTTATCAGAGTGTTGCTTAGTACTGGAACTTTCTATCTTACCCTTTCTCAGATCTTTTAGATAGGCAAAGAAATAGGGTTTTTTATGACTGGGTTTATGACAGTATTGACACACAGAGGTTTTCTTACTCTTTTATTTGACAAAAATAGGTGCATTGACCAATTCAGAAGGAGGTTTAACTTTTTCTTTAGATTCAGAGTTACCTAAATCACTTTTGTAGTTCATGTTAAACCCAATTTTCTTGTCAAAGGAAGAGCTATAGCTACCTGTGTAACCTAGACCAGTGGTGCCATCATTGTCCATATCAAGCATGTCATTAAGTTTAGAAGTAGAAGTGCTCCATTTAGAGATTACCTTCTTTTCTATGTCAAGTTCAACAGTTACCTTGTAGGATTCAGCATCCTTTTTAGTGAGAGCAACTTCAAGCTTGACAATGGTGGATTTCAGGTCATCATTCTACTTTTCCAGTTTTCTCATAGAATTTCTTCAGTTTCTTAAATTCTTTGAGGAGTCCTTCATACACCTGTTGAAGTTCTTCAATCAGTTGTTCATCAGTGAGTTCTTCCTCAAAGGGGATATCTGCATCAAAGTCAATTGAACCATGGAGACACAAAACACTAGTAGAAAATGATTCATCAAGGTTAGTCCAGAAAAGAGTTTCACAGTTCTGTGAATCATCATAGTCCAAGAAGACTTCCTTCATCATTGTTAAGTTGTCATTGTTGACACAACATTGGTTAGTAACACTGTCCAGGACAGAGAGCAGAGGTTTGGCATGAGCATCAGAATCATCTTCCTCCTGTTCATCACCTAAATCATCACTGAGACAAGCCAACATATTTTTCCCTTTTTTAAGTATGTTAGCATATTCACTTTGATAATGACCCCAACCTTGACATTCAAAACATCTAACATTGCTAAGTTGTTCAGGACTAAGCTTAGAGCAAGAGTTAAATTTTGACACAAGATTGTTGTAGGTATCATCAGACATATCATCATCACTACTAACATGTTCAGGCTCAGTTACTTTGGCTTTGAATTTAGAATGAAGAACCATAATGCGGGTTTTATTACCTTTTGTTTCATTGTCCTTCATCTCAAAAAAAATTAGATTGTTCATTAAAGTATGAAAGTCCAAAGTAGACAAGTTTTGAGTGTCTTCCAAAATAGTAAATTTAGTGTCAAGTTTTGTAGAAAGGGACCTTAAAGATTTGAAAATTAACTGTTGATTTGAAATAGCATCACCAAGTTGTTGGATATCATTAGACATAGTTATAAGCTTGCTAAAAGTAAGACTCAATAGTTTCTTCATCAGTCATTCTTAAATTTTCAAACTTAGACCAAAGCATGCGAAGCTTAGTTTGTTTAACACTATCATCACCTTCACAATACAATTTAAGTAAATCCAAGCTTGTTTAGCAGCGGTGCAGTTTTGAACAATTTTAAACATGTGGGTATCAACATGACCAAAGATAGCATTCAAGGCTTTTCATTATATGAGCTTAAGAGATACTGACCTGGATTGAATCGTTCTTCAGGAATTCTCACAATATCACTATTCTCATCAAGTCCTTCAGTAGGCCATGCATAGCCTTCCACAACCGATCTCCAAGCACGGACTTTAAGAGCCTTGATATACGTTCGCATCTTGATTTGCCACAAAGTGTAGTTTGACCCATCGAGCACATGTAGTTTGTTAACACTTGAGTAAGCATCCATTATAGCAGTACCAAATCCAGACACCAGAAGTTAGGTGGCTGGCTCTGATGCTACTTGTCATAATAGTTGGACTGGGATTGGTACTTAAATGCTGAAACAACATATAATGTTGACTACGATGTTGAGTCAACACTGTCTTCAACACTAGAATAATAAACTGCATCGGATAATCAATCTTCTTCTATTAACCAAGCCAATATATAAAATATATACTGGTGGTGCCGTAGGCAAAATTTCAACAAACACTAAAGTAGAATTATTCAACGGTGCTTTAAATCAATCACAGGCGATTCACAAAACACCAAAACTAGTCCTAGAATAAGTGTAGTGAAAGTCCTATTCTAGTTGAGAATTCTTCTTGATGGAATCTCAAAGACTAGCAGAAAACAAGAACCTATCAATGAATAAAGATCTCTAGAGATGATCAATGAAAGATGTAAAGAGTTGTAGTCGAATTCCTTTAGTATATATAGTGCTTGATGTCTTCAATTCGAAGTGTAGAAGGATTTCTTCAAATGCAACTTCCTTGTACTTATTTTCTCCAATATTTGTTTAGAAGGAAATTTTCTTAATCTTTTATACTTCAATGATTATTTTCTTCTTGCATTCTTCTTGAAATATTCTTTCATAATTCTTTCTTGAGTCGGCAGTGAATTAATCTTCCTGATTTCTTCGACTCCAAGTTTCCAATAAGTCAATGTTATCTGCAAAGTGGTCTCCAATATTGACACACCTGTAGCACAATATTAAAACTAAAAACATTGAACTTGTTATGAAAGACAAGATTATTATCAAAGCAACTTGCACTTTCAAGTACTAACAGCTTTCTGAGCAGGGTTGTTCAGAGAGTTGTTCATTTGGATGTTCTTGTACTGATGGTAATTTGGGCCGAGATACTTTTCAGCTTCTCTTTTGCTTTTCTCCTTTCCATCTCTTGGCTCACATATTTCATGTATCGTACAGCAAGAGCCTTTTCTTCAGACAATTCCTTGGTATCCTTCTTTCCAGAAGTACCTTGGGTGACTAGAGCAACACTCGGTAACTTTTCAACTGCACACAAACCACGTTAGGTTGTCTCATAGGTCACAGTGGCTAAATGTGAAAAGAGTTCTATTGGAGTGATTTGTAGCATACCCTGGTTAAAGTAGAAATATTGGGTATGTTTCCAATTTTGGTTTAAACTTCTAACAATGGTTTTCACCTTCTAACAACTTTCTCCAAGTGCAGTCATATCACTCATGAGAGTAGTGATCCGAAAATCAAGTTCTTCCAGAGTTTCAGTGGGACCCTATTTAATGTTTTGGAACTTCAATTTCAGAACTTCGAACTTGTTTTCCTTGGTTTTCTAAGTTCCGACACAGATTTCTTCACTCAATTGCCATGCAACTTTCACCGTTTTTGCACACCACAGTTTGCACTGTATATGCTCAGGTGTCGATCGAATGATGATGTTACGAGCTTGACTATCCAACCTGTGTCACTTGGCATCCTCCGATGTCTAGAGTTCACGAGGTTTATCTTCATAACTAAACTTTTCCAGTAGCAACACGACCACTATCACTAGTGGAAGTGTCACTACCTTCAACATCAGTGTTTCTCCGACCATCAGACACTCCAATGACTTGTTTGAGTTGTCTGATCTTGATTGGTCTTTCCTTGATGACATAGATCATCTCATCACTAATTTCTTCAAGATGCAACATCATGTTGTTCTTCCATTTCTCGTAATTCTTGTGTTTCAGAACCAGAGCATCACTTAGAGACATACCTGCACACTTAACACACAAATTAAAACGTCCTCGGAAAGCGACAAAAACCTTTACCTATCTATGGGATCAAGGTTCAGTGCAGAAGGCTTCGAAACCTCATGCTATGATACCACTTGTTGGTCCAGATAACGGCAAAGGAAAAGACTAGAGGAGGGTGAATAGTATTTTCAAACTTTTTCGATAAACACTATTTCTCATAAACTGGTGGGTTTCTGATGTTTAAATTCAGAGAGCGAAAGACTTAAGCGATAGATAAATGTGATTGTGCTTTGCAGTAGTAAATGTGTGTGTGTGTGTGTGTGTGTGTGTGTAAAGCTAGAATGTGAATAAAGAATAAGTAAATAACATAGCAAGTATAGTGGTATCTGGAGGTGGTGTAATCTTCCAACTAATCCACTTGGCCTATCTGATACCTGAAATTCACTAGAACAGACAATTGAGTTCTCCTTACAATATATCATATACTAAGATCCCTACAAATAAATGGTTCCTGACCAAATGTTCCCCCTGAGTTGTTCCCTAGCTGCTAGAGCCAAGTACTTCATGTACTCAAGATAACCTTGGAGTTATTTCTTGATTTCCCAAATCAAGTACTTCCTGTACTCCACGCCTTGACGGTGTTGTTTATAAATTTATTGTCAGGTAAGCTTCTCGTATAATTTTTCAGCTATATTTTCAAAGAGCTTAGAAGAGATAACACTACTTGATACACTTATTCAATATAAGGTAGGTTCTCTTTTACTGACCCAAGTAATTGGAATATGTTCTGGAGAATGATCTTCAGACAGGGTATCTGAAAGTTCAACACTTTCACGAATAACAATCTCTTGTTATAGGTTCAGGACACTTAGAACTACTAGTGATTCCTCGATCTTGTTAGTCACAGCAGAAAGCTTGGAGAATGGTAGTATGAATGCTTGAGAGAATACTTTGCTTGATAAGTAGATATGAGCGTAGTTCATGTGTGTATTTCTCAGCTTCTAAGTGGTGATATTTATAGATGAATTTGAGAGTCGTTCGAATTGTATCCATTAGATCTTCTCAAAATTCAATCCGTTGATATCTCGAAATGAGTACTCAAGAGTCCCTTTCTCATTTTTCAGAGAGGACTATGCATTGAGCGACTTTCCAGCCGGTGTAATTAATGCACTGTACTATTTCTTGTCCTGTAGTCTAAATTGACACATGAACTTTTGTGAAAGCTAGCATGCTCTAGAAAGCCAATGGTTCTCGAAATGGTATTGTCTATCGTGCTACCGGGAAGGTCCTCATGCAACAATATACGGAAGGACAAGAACGATGGTGGAAAGATGAATTGCTTATAGCAATTATCAGAAGTGGAAGCAATCCTAAGCCAATAAAAAACTGAATCCCATGGCTAGAAGAAACTTGGCAGGAAGACTAAGCTTCCTAAAAAGCAAACTCAGAAACCTGGCAGGTCTCTAAAGCCACCACGAGGAACACCAAGGAACACTCCAAGAAGGAAAATCGATCTTAAATCTAGTGATTCCAGAATTCATCCTTATGTTCCAAGTAGACAAGAACCTACTCCTAAGAGACTCATTCAAACATGGATTCCTGAAGCACGAACCTAACTCTTGTTTTCTGTTTTGTGCATAACGCTTCTTGGACTAAGGCTCAATGGCTATTTGATAGTGGATTCGGGAAGTACATGATAGGTTACAAAGCAAACTTGGTCGATTATAGAGTATGCAATACTGGACAAAATATCAGGTTTGCTGGAGGAGAATTAAGTTCTTCCATAGGATTTGGCAACGTCAAATTGGGATCCCTTAAAATCTTTGACGTATTACATGTTAAAGGTTTGAAATATAATCCTCTTAGCATGATCCAGTTTGCAGATAGGGGATTTCGGTAAAATTCAAATCGAAATTCTGCAAATTGATTGACAATGAGTCAAAGTAGACAGCCTTGGTTACTCAGCGGAAAGGAAGTCTATATGTCACTGATTGGACATCTGCCACAACTGAATAATGTCTCATGGTGAGTCAATCAGGTCATACAGAAGAACATTGGTTATGGCACAAGAGAATGAGTCAGTTGAATTTCAAAACTCTGAACAAACTTGCCAAGAAAAAGTTAGTGGTTGGATTTCCTAAAACAACTTTCAGAAAGGACGGAGTATGCGCTGCTTGTCAATTGGGGAAACAATCTAAAACTTCTTTTTTGTCCAAAACCAGGCATTCATGTGTTAGACCACTGCAACTATTACACATGGTTCTTTTTGAATCATCTATAACTAGTTATGCAGGCAAGAAGTATGGTTTGGCTGTTGTAGATGACTTCTCTAGGTTTACCTGGGTTATCTTTCTGAAATAAAATCTGATGCTAGGGTGGAGATACCAAACTTGTTGAATAAGGTTGATGTCATGAAAAATGACAAGGTATCTGCAATTAGAACAGACCATGGTACTGAATTTGTCAATCAGTGCCTAAAAGAGTTTTGTACTTGCAAAGGTATACAACATCAACTATCTTCTGTAAGAATACCACAACAAATTGGTGTTGCTAAAACGAAGAATAGAACCCTTAAGGAAGCTGCAAGGACAATGCTAGTTGACACTGAAGTAAGTGAAATCTATTGGGTTAAAGCTATAAATATAGTATGCTACACTCGGAATAGATGATTGATAGACAAACACCATGACAAAACTCCTTATGAGCTTTTGGTTGGTAGACCCCTAATATAAAACATCTGAAAGTGTTTGGTTACGGGTGTTTTGTTCTAAACAATGGAAAAGAATATTTGAGAATATTTCAACCAAAGGCATATGAAGGTGTATTTTTTGGTTATTCTATGAATAGCAAAGCCTACAGAGTATACAACAAGAGAACAAAGAAGATTGAAGAATCAGATCATGTGGTATTCTATGAAGGAAGAAAGAAAATACCCCTTGATTAACAACTCTCATATAGCTTCAAAGAACTTATGATTAAGGATTCTGAAGAAGAACCCTCAGAAAGGAGAAACTCCATCAATAATGTAGATGATGTGTCTGACGAACAAAAGCATGATGTACCTTGTAACAACCAAATGACTCTTAGACATGATGAAGAATTTCCTATGAGAATTCCTGAAATGGAAACTGAGAATATTCATCATAGAGACCTTTCTGGAAATGACTTTTCTAAAAACCGAGTTCCAGAAATCTCTCACAATGAACAAGTGTCTGATATTTACCGCACTTCAAGTGTACAAAATATCACTGATACAGAAGATGTATCAAGTCATAATCGTAATGATTCACATTCAGATCGCGTAGTTAATGACTCTACTAGTTCAAAACCTATAATGAAATTGATTAGAGATCATCCTGCAAAGGATGTTATTGGTCTTATTGATCAAGGTGTTAGAACTAAGAGAGAAATTGTTGAAAATGTTGATTCTCTCTTTGGATGTTCTATCTCAAACATTGAACCTAAAACTATTGAAGATGCAGTAAAGGATCAAGACTGGATCTCTGCAATGCAAGAAGATTTGGATCAATTTGAGAGAAACAAGGTCTGGAATCTAGTTCCATTTGTGGAAGGAATATATGTGATTGGAACTAAGTGAGTTTTCATAAATAAAATGAATAAGTCTGGTGAAATAATCAGAAACAAGATGTGATACACTACCTACAATAAAGTTGAATGGACTATGCATTGGCAAAAATATAAGGTTATTGGACTATAGTAAAAGATTCATGTGAGATATTTAGAATCAATTAATTTGTCATTGAATGTTGTTTCATCCGTTCACTGGTTAAAAATTGAGATGCTATATTGAATATCAACTTTTACTTTTTTTTTAAACGGCAAAGGGGTGACTCGAACCCCGACCTATTGGTTGAAGGTGAAGCATATTACCAACTAAGCTGCGCTTCGTTGTCGAATACCAACTTTTACTAGTTACTACCCTTTGCACCAATATAGTATGTACTATCTTTCTTATTGAAGAAATCAGTTTAATGTATATGCACAAGTGTATATTTGAGAGTTACTAACTTGCAGGATCCACATGATCATTTAGTGAAACAAGGAAAGAATAATAGATATGTAAACCAAGAAGCATTAATCGTGTACTCCATATTCATTAACCGTGTACTCTAAGAAGGATAATGGATATGTAATTCAAGTTATAATTCTTAATTATATGTACTCCATATTCATTGTTCATGATTGTGGTTGACAAGTCTTATATAAGTGATCTCCATGTAATATACGTTACTAAAGGACATGCATTACCCTAGAATATATGATTAATACATGAATTAAACTGATAGGTTAAGGCTCTAAATGGACTCATATAAATCCTCTTTTATTTCTACACCAGCAAAGAAGAATATAGTAATAGATAACGACAACATAACACAGTGAATTAAAATTACAAATAGGTATAATACTCTCTCATTAGGCGATTCTTGAGGTCTTCCTCTTGTGAAGATAAATTTGGTTTTGCCAACAACACACTCAACATATTTGCATTCAGCTTCCTTTTCTCGAATTCAATCCTTTCATTCTCAAACTTGTTCATAGACTCAAGTTCTTTCTCATGAGTGATCCTCACCGCAAGAAGTTCATTAGTAAATTCATCTGGAGTTGTAGCAGGGTGTGATGATGATGACACTTTTGCTTCTCCCTTTCATTTAGCTTTGGTCGCATCTCTACCGGTAGGATATTCATTGTTGAAGCACCACTCACCGGAGTTTCTGGAGAAAATTCGGTTGGACCTTCATCATCGGTTCTGGATCTTTTTGAACTGCCATGACCTTCTTCTTTGGAATCCGGTGCATCTGGATGAGGCCTCCTATGATCACCACACAAATTCAACTACCACTTGGGTACATGGCGCATAACTGATTCAAACACAAGAGTATGTGAAAATTCACTCTTTCCATAAATCTTATGAGCTGCATTTTCTACATTCCTCAAGCTCATTACGCTTGTTTTCTGGCGATAGGATTCTTTGTATGCACCTGAAAGTGCGGGATGTTGCATGAACTGTTGCACCAACAGTCAATGTAACATCATATGTTCAGCAGATTGCACTTTGTAGGATTATGGACTCTATTGTTTAATTACCATTCACTAACACTTACCTAGTTCCACGTATGTTTAGTCTTTGTATTTTGCAGAAGTCTTCTTATATCAAGAGATACACCAAAGAAATCGTATCTCAACAAGATATCAAGATCAGTTGGTTCTTGGAGTGAATAAGAAGCAAAGGACTCTTGGTAGTTGAGATTTTGTGGACTCTTGAAGATAAGTATAAGCAACAAAACCCATGGGCTTGATCTGGTTAGATTGAACATCTATAAATACAAGGTCAAGTTCAACGTGAAGAGTACTTCATGAAAAGCAAGAACACCATTGCCATAGCGTAGATACTCTTCACGCTTACTAGTCTTTGTAACCTTCTAGCTAGGTCTTCTAGATAGATAGCTTGAGAATAGGATTTTTCTATTCTGACTATTGTTTTGCGGTTCAAGGTCTCTTGAAATTTTTTGTACATCCATTCCTTATTTTAGTGGATATTTTCCAAGAGGCTTCGGCAGGTATATATCTATATCTGCTAAGATTATTTGCTTGATGTTCTGTTTATTTCCGCTGCTCTATTTCATACTCTGTTACACGCACTGTTGCACCAACATTGGTACCAACGTTAGTGAAAACAACATATTAGTACAAAAGTCACAATCGTATATTCTTTCAATTGGCATCCAAAGCCAGCCACCTAACTGATTGGTGTGTTGGACTTTTGTACTTCTTGACATGGATCCACTTAATCCAGATCCGAATGGTTGCCCATTATGTATGGTCCAAATTATTCCCATTGGAAACCAAGACTAAGAGCACATATCAAATCAATTGATATATGTGCTTGGAAATCTGTGTTGGACGGTTAAAAGATACCACGATTAGCACCTAATGCTAATGGTGATATTTTAATCAAACCAGAAAGTTAATGGGCGGGTGATGAAAGGAAAGAATCTTCATACAATAAGAAAGCTCTCAATGCAATGCACTCTTACATTGATATCCACATGTGTACACTCATTCAAAATTGTATGACATCCAAGGATGCTTGGAAAACTTTAGAAATTCATTGTGAGGGTGATACAAGTGTTCTTGAAAGAAGTTCACTAAGGATTTGAGTGATGATGAGACTTCAAATAATGAATTCAATGAAACTGACAATTCTAAGGATTCCGATCAGTAGGCTATGTCTCTTTCAATTATTATAACTAGTCAGAATTTAGAGAAACAATGTTTGAGCACTATGACAATCTCAATGTCAGCAATAGTGATACGAACAGTATATGTGAACCAGTTATATATTTTGGGTATGATGATCCAGAGAACCGTTTCTCTGATGAGCATGAAGCCACTGACCATTTGAATATGAATTATCGTTGTTTGCATGGATCTTGTATGTCTGACACAGGTTCCTCTCCAGATCTAGACTAAGGCCGAGCTCAACTAATCCTTGAACTATAGGTTATGTCTGAAGATATGGTGCAGAAGTACAAGGAGATGAAGAAATATGTCAAACCTCTGAAAAGGGAGAATGTTAAACTCAAGGTTCGGTTAGAGGTCTTGTTAACCAAGAAGGATGCTGAGATCCATGAACTGACCACCAAGCTAGAGAAAGCTGACACAATCCTAGCCAAGAGGAATGCAGGTACAGTTGCACTGAATAGTGCCATATATCAAGGTAATGAAGGTAGTAATGGTCTTGGTTTCTCAAACTCTAATGCTCTTTATTCTACACCTAATAAAAGAAACGATTTTGCTTTCTTGAAAAATGCACCGAAGTCTGTGAAAGAAAAGGAAAAAAAAGCTTAAGAAAACGTTTTTGTGTCAATTTTGTCTACGACCTGGACACAAGAAACAATACTGATTTTTTAAAAATAATAGGGAAACTTCAGCCAATGTTGCAAAACCACTGTCGCAACCGATGTTACTACAATAGTGGTAGCAACATCTACTGAACAGAAGGTGAAAAAGAACAAAGGCAAGAAAGTTTGGATACCTAGACCTGATGATAAGCAGTTTGTACTGAATCTAAAGTGCAATGTTGTGCTATCTGCTTTAAGTGTTCATCATAAGACAGTTTGGTACTTTGATAGTGGTTGCTCTAGACATATGATAGGTTCCATGAAGAATTTGAAAAACATTGTTGCTCAAGAGATGAGTAGAGTTATGCTTAGCTCCATGTGTTTATCTTTACGAGCTAAGGTTGTGAACATTGCGTGTCATATCTTAACCGTGTTTACTTGAGACCCAGTACTACTTCTACTCCCTATGAACTCCAAGGAAAGAAACACAACCTTCAATATTTTCATGTTTTTGGTTGTGTGTGCTACATGCTAAATAATTGGGAGAATCTCGGGAAGTTCGATAACATGATTGGACATGAATCTTTGTTGGCTACTCTTGGAATAGCCATGCATTTCGGGTTTATAACCCTCGCACCAAGGTTGTTCAAGAGTCAGTCAATGTCAAAGTTGATGACAGTATTTCTTTGTTCAGTCTCAGATTCATACAGGTACAGAGATGCTTAACACTTTGATGGTGAACTCACAGGAACAGCCAAACCTAGAGCTGCAATTAGATACACTTGAAGCATATGTGACTACCACTGTTTCTCTCACTGTTGCAACAACACCAGAGGAATCCACCTCCTCTGATGATGAGGACACTGCAACAAATCTTGTAGTTGAAGTTGACACCTACCAGGAACCCACTTCTCAGGCACTTGATAATGCCAAAAGATATCCTCCACCAAGGATTCTGAAGCACCCCACCTCCCAATTCATTGGGGATGTCACCGAATGAAGGAACCTTCAAAGCAAGCCAAGGATCAACTACAAGGACATGGTAAGGTCAAGTCTATGTACCAACAATGAAGGTACACTTGTAAACTCCTCTTGCTTTGTATCTCTTGCTGAACAAAAAAAAATGTCAAAGGAGCCTTTTTGAATAGCTACATAGACAAAGAGGTCTACGTTGAACAACCCAAATGGTTTGAGGATCCACACCACCCTAACCATGTTTTCAAACTGAAAATGTCACTTTATGGGTTGAAACAAGCTCCTCGAGCTTGGTATGATAAGTTGACTGAGTTTCTCTTATCTTTCAGATTTACTCGTGGTGAGGATGATAGAACATTATTTATTCTACGCCAAGGTTCTGATATTTGTGTTGCCCAAAGATATGTCGATGACATTGTGTTTGGGTCTACAAATTCTACCTTATTAGATGCTTTTGTTGCAGTCGTGACAGGTACATTTCAAATGGGCATGATTGGTGAGCTCAACTTCTTCCTAGGGCTTCAAATCAAGCAAGGAAAATCTGGCCTCTTTCTGTCTAGAAGTGTGCCAGAAACTTGGTGAAAATGTTTGGTCCGGACGGTTCTAAGACCTGCACTTCACCTATGTCCACCACTGTGAAACTGAGCAAACACGATGTTGATACCACTGTTGACACCACTGTAGATCCAACACTGTATAGGTCAATGATAGGCAGTCTCCTGTATTTGTCAGCTAGTCGACCAGACATTATGTTCTCGGT